>JAUBOD010000907.1:878892-891512 GCA_032353885.1 Nothura maculosa | reverse complement strand
CATCCTTTACTTAAATTATTTTATTTCTCTGAACTTTTGCTACACAGATAGTCAATAGGATATATCAGAGCATGACTACCTAATCATGGGACTAGCTTTTCTACTCTTTACTTTAAACTGCACCATAGACAACTTTTTATACATATTTATACATATCTTTCCCTATTTTAATTGGAGCTCCCTTAGACTGCGGGATGGAACTAGGGTATGAATTATGTCAGTGATAGTAATAGTGAAGTGGTTCTGCCTTAGTGTTTCTAAAGGATGGTGCGTCATCTTTCATGAGCTTTAAAATCCTCAAGATTACATTGAAATACTTCATCCAGGAAAATACTATTTCTTCTTCTGATTTATGACTTGCCTTCTTTTTTGCCATATTTAGGAAAGAAGAAACAGAGATAGTATGTAATTTTTGTATATATTTCATGTGTATAAAGAGTTAAAGAAGCTTTTCTACATACTCAAAATGTGGATCTGTATTAGTGACGTTTTAATGGATTTTTGAGTTACTAAGGCTATGTTTCTGTGCGCATAAATTTGGTTGGTTGCTTTGGTTATTTGGACAGCTAATATTTTTGTGTCATCACGTTACTAAAGAAGCAAATATCAGGCGTTGTTACTGGGACTATAAAGTGGTATGTGCCTCACATAAAAAATACTCACTGGTTCCAAGCCAAGGCTTGTCACAGGTTATGATTTATTTTATGACCAAAAAAAAAAAAAGTGATATATTTCCTTATATGTATTTTTTCCTGGGGTGAATTTAATCAGCTTATTTTCATGGAAACTGCTCATATTTCTGGAAATAGCCTAGAGTCAAATTCTTGCAAAAATACACTCAACTGCATGTTTAAAGTGATCATTTGACCTTTCCAGGGCAAATTAAAAGCTTGGAATCTCTTTATTTGGGGAAAAAATAATCTGCATTTTTCCCTGGATTGCTATATCTCCGATATCTGCAGGGGTTTGTAATAGGAAGGTGATACTTGAACCTGATTCAGTGAAGGCTATGGAAAATTTTAATTTTTCTGCTGATTGTAATGGGCTTTATCTTAACGATAGTGTGAATTTCTCACTTTTTGGTATTCTACCCTAGGGCACTGTTAATTTCTTCCTGTTTTGAGTCTCGCCTGATCTCTGCAGGTGCCAACCCTAAGGTCAAGGTGAATGGTTGGCTGCAGACCCAAGCCCAGGCAGTTAGCGGGGGGCACTGCAATATTACGCATTACAGAGGCAGGCAGTGGTGTCTGGATGTGCTTCTCTCTCTCAAACATTTGAAAAGCCAAGGCTGGTTAAATGAACTTGGCAGCCGTCTCATTCTGCTTGCTGGAGGCACTTAGCAGAAATTATTTTAAACACATTTGATGTTGTTATGTGGCTCGTAACGATACGACGCGAGCCCATTGGGGTGAAATCTTAACTGCAGCGGTTGAGAAAATTGCTGGAGAATTGCATTAAAAAACAGCACCGAGTTTGCCATGAAACACAATAGCCCCAATCCATTATATTCCAGCCCAAAGCAGGGCTGAGAGAAGATAAATAATTGCTAGGAATAACAGGACATGTAAAGAAGCAAGAAGAAGAAATTAAGGGTAGCCTAGAGGGCTGCTCAGTATCAAAAAAAAAAAAAAAAAAAGGGGGGGGGTAAAAATGGATAAAACACCAGGCAAGGTCTGAAACACTAAATGTTATTGATAGCTTATGCTATATAATAAGTAGAACACTGCTATCATCCAGGTAAACGAAAATTGGCTCTAAAGGTGGCGGCTTCTCACCAAGACGAACATGCAACACTGTCTATTTTCCTTTAACAGCAACAACAAGGTTAACACATGAATGAATATAAACAACTTGGGTGGTAGTAGGTGAGAATGAAAAAATACTAGGAAAAGTAAACTATGGCAGACTGGCCTAACAAAGTGCCTAGGATATTTTAGACTTTTTTTTTTTCTGACTACTATGCAGATTTTGTTACCTTTGATGTATTCCAAATATTATCATAGCATTTTTTTTCTTTGACTGTTTATTCATTCCTCGCAGTGTCTATTTAGGGATTAAGAAGGTTGTCAGAGCTATAAAATACTTAAAATTGCATCAAATTCTGTGAGCTCTGCAGGCCCACATCTTTCTGGCAACCTATAAATCCAATAACAAGGGGTGTAAACTACAGGCATTTAAGTCTTCCAGTCAAAAGACAAGACAGACTTCTTAATGAAACTCGTGCAGAAAAGAATAATAAAGGCCAGTGTCTCTCAGTAAAGGCAGCATCGGATATTTCCCAGCCTCTCTGAATCTGTCTACATCAGTGTCCAGATGTTCCCCTTGCTTCAGTCTTTTTATCACAAAAATTACGCTGTGCACATTTATTTATGTTTTTAGTGCATTGTCCGCATATTCTGAAAATAAGATTACTTAGAGAGGAGGGCTGGATATCACATTCTTAATAACATTAACAAGGAAAGAGTGTCAACAGCAACACCCTTTAGCACAAGCCCTGAGCATCAGTAAGATGTGAACTGCTTGTATTTATTGTGCACATTTTTTTTTTTGCACTTTGAACTGTATTCAGACACAGAAGTTTTGGGGAGCCTCTTGTTGGGATGTGCTGCAATCTGTTTCGTGCAATGCACATGCATTGTGTTAAACTACTTCACCAAGCAAAATACTGTCTATAGTTTGTGTTTGGGTAGTTGTGGCTATAATGAGAGAATCAAGTTTGAGATTTTGAACAAGAACTGCAGAAAAGATGTAAACAAAGCAAGGAGGTACATTTTGAGATGTATCATGTACCTTCAAGTGAACCACAGGCACATGGTTCACATACTGTTTATGCAGATGATGGTCTTAAAATAAAACAATGAAAAAAGAGAGTTTGCAACAACTCTGTTTGCAATCAAAAGCACTTTTATGCACTTTACAGTTTATAATGAGAATCATAATTATGAGTGCTTTTTGATATTCCTTGTAATATAAAAAATTATGATGAACTCTTTCGGGGATTCACCTAAGGTAAAATTATATTTCCACTGAATTTACTGGAAAAAGGCTAAACAGAGTTTTAATTTTCAAGTGACAAGTTGAATATGTGCATTGTAGACCTGCTTTGTGTGGTATCAGGATCCTGGTGAATTTAAATACTAGAAAGTAAATACTGTGGTTCGTTCTGAGCTTTAATTATAGGAGTGCTCCCAAATCATAAATAAATCCTTACCAGCCTGTCTGCTAGACCCAGTCTGGTCCTATGTGGATAGGCATGCTCTGCTAACCTTGAGGAGAGTCTCTTGGATTTCTTTTCTCATTTTGATTTATTATATTGATTTGAGCCAAATTAATTCTCCCAAGGTAAGGGAAAGAAGTTTCCACCATGCTTTTCTTTTTATTCGTTAGCTTTGTTAAATAAAGCTTGTAAAGATATAGTTTAGCCTCGTTACCCTGGGTGCAACCAAGCACTAAAAAAATTAAACTTCTAGTGTCATGGATTCTGAAAAATATGGAGGAATTGAGCCACTTTGGCCTTGCCTCTGGCTAGCAGAGCTGCTGAAAACTCAAGTATGTGTTACAGCCTCTTTCATGGGTTGTGCCTTAGTGGTTTTTGAAGATATAAAAATTCTTTTTCAGTTTCTGCCAATAAGCTGCTAAAGGTATGTAATGAGCACGCTCATTATTTTATATTAAAATATTCATAATTTTAATAAATTTATCAGTAGCAAAGTTAGAAGTATATGTAGATCTAAGCCACAGAGGTGAAATGTCTAACTATACCCACCTCAAAACTATTCGGAATTAGCGAAGTTGAAATCTGAACTTTTTCTGATTCAGAGCTCCGTATGCTGCAGTAATAGCTTGATTTTCCTGGAGGTTTGAAATGTCAGATGTCACACGTTTAATTATGAAGCTTGTTACCGTGAGCTGTTGCGGAAAACAAGGATAAAGTGGTCCAAGGAGTCTGACAAATCCAGGGAAAACAAGTTCATCATCAGTGGCTTGATTACTCAGCATGGAAGCATTTAATGAGATGCTGACTTGGATAGCCCTGAGTTGAGGGATGCGAGAGCACACGGGGCACAGTCCCTTGCACATAACTCCTTCCTAATTATCCATTGCTGCAGACATGACATAAGGCTTTGGATATTGTCTTTAGTATAGTATATAGTGTCTATAGTATAAGGACTATAGTCTCTGTGTTCTTAGGTCTTCACATGTGTGTAGTTTCATGCATATTTTAAATATTCACAGCAAACTACTAGCAGTTGGCTAATTATGCACACTGACTTTGTATATTCCAGGAGAAATTTGTTCTGAAATCTGTGCGTGGATAAAATGTAGCTGTAAATATATATGTATGTTGTATGTGGGTGTGTATATACACACATACGTGTGTGTGTGTGTGTGTATGTGTATATATATACATAGCATGTGGATGTGACACATGCCCATGTAGATGCAGATATATCAACACACTTTCATAGGCCTAAGGACTTTCTACTTGCTGTGTGTATAGACATAATAACAAGAAAAGATGATCAATATGCTGTGTATTTATAAAAACATGGTATTCTGGCAAAGAGGTGCATCCAATCTAATGTAAACTGCTCTTGTGTCTTGGAGGAAATAGGTGGGAATGACCCAGTCACTGCCAGGTGCCAACTGTGCCACTGTTTTCAAATCAGGGCATTCTGAGCAAATTAAAATAATCTCAAGTGTAGCAATTAGCAGTTCACTGAAACGGAGTGTGTGGTACGAACGTGTGGAGGCAGGAGGCTGCAGTTCACTCCAGGGTTCAATTATCCTTGATTTTCATCAGAAATAGGGTAGACTGAGGAAAAGCTTCCAATTGCCTCAGGTGCCCAGGCCAGAATTACTGGTCTGGACAGAAAATTTACCTTGATATTTTATTATTTTTAGTGTGTAAATGACTTGTTTGCTCACTGTGCCTCCTGCTAAAATGAGTTTTCTTCTGCTTTTTCTTTTTTTTTTGTAGTTACACAATAATATAACAAAATATTAGTCTTACGACCTGGTCAACATTAAAGCTTAATGTCAAAGGTCACTGCATACGTTACGGTGTCTTTACTTAATTTCATATAGCAACGTATCCCCTGTAATGCACTTCCAGTTACAGAGCAATCAGAGCCAAGATGCATCCTCATTTGGACTCTTGCATTATAGCCTGTGTTCATTAAATAAGCATGTTTCTTAATTAAAGAACAAATGAATTTTTAAGAAAGCGCTGGCATCCGTTCTGGTTCCCAACGAGCAGGGTCTCAAGTGTGTTTGCATAATTCAGTGTGTGACTCTTTGCAGAGGGAAGCTTATTTACCCGCTAATACAGTCACAAGTGGGGTTTGGAGCTGCTTAGGCATCAACCCGCGTCCTTCTAGAAGAGGGAAGGATGAGTTGGAAAGACTGAAGTGGCTCGTGGGATGTCATCCTCCTTGGAGCCAGTTAATTGAAAAGAGTCTTCGCGTCTGCAAAGTGCCTCAGTGCGCGGCCGAGGACGGCGGGGATGCTTGGGTGGCATCTTTGGGGCCGGATGAGCTCTGTTTGGGTCAATCTGCTCCTAAATCAGCGTTTCTGAGTATCACAGGTGCATTAAGCCCTTTAGAGGAAGCAACAAGCTGATCAATCCCCACAGCTTGATTCAGGGGCCGTAAATTTATTACAGGCTTTGCAGACTTTTCTTCCTTTTCTTATTTTTCCCCAATATTATCTGTAAGTCACTAGCAGATAGATAGCACCTTGGAAAAAAAAGTGTTCTTCTAAACTTCAGATTCAAGCTTTGTGCGTGTTTTTTCCTCTGCTTTTTCCCTTTATTTCATTCCTCCTGACTTACTCTCCCCTCCCTTGCCCACCATGCAAGCAGTGCCTGGGGTTTAAATTGGAGCCTGCGGTTCTAGGAAGCCAAGGGATTAGTCTCCATAACATTGGGAAGGCTGAAAGCAACTGCAGTAGCAAAGAAACCTTAGTGAGAATGACTGGGGAATTAAAAAAATAAATAAAACTAACTAAATAAAACAAAACAAAACAGAGCAAATGGTAAAATTCCATATTTAACTCATATTTAATGAGTTATTTTAACTATAGGTGCATTCCAGATAGTTCATTCATTTTGCAGACACATCCAGCTACAGCAGGTAACCTTTAAGGACAGCCCGTGTCTCTCCTGGCACAGCCCTCGTCCATCTGCGCATGGGGCTGGACCAAGTGAGCAAAGTGCAAGTGCATTTGGGTGCAGCAGCTTTCCATGGCTCTGCACCAGGACTAGCTGGAAAACTACATATATATTTTTAGAAATCAAGTCCTTTTAGCGAGCACCTGTCACTAACATGCTATAAGAAATACTTGAAAAGTGACTTTTTCTTAGTCCGAGAGTGTTCTGATAAACATGAGCTTATTATTGGGTTTCTTCAGAGAAAAATAACCTATTGGTGGAGGTTGCTATATGGCAGAGAATGCATGATGGATTTGGAATCCCAAACAAAAGAAATGTGATAGGTTGAAGGTGAAATCTCGCTAGGGAACAGATTCTTTACTTGTCATCTCTCTTTTACCTATTCATGCTGGCAGCTTCCAGTAGAAATGACTTTTAAATACTGGTCTGAAAAAAATATTAACAGGCACATGTTCAAGACAGTGATTTAAGCATAGAGCAGTGAAGCTTGATGATTGTTATTGCAGAAGTTATCAGAAGTAAAGACTACAATTTTTACATAGTTCATACAAGTCACACTATATTTTAGATTTCTCCCCTTTGAAGAGGGGGAGAAAAAAAATGCAAAAAAATCTTTAAGTATAATCTACCAGGCGAGTGCTTGGGATTTAATTCTATGTGAGGCTTTAAGAGGCACTGTAATATCTTTGAGGTTTAATACATGATCACAACAGTGTGGAAATTCATATTTTTAAAAATATTGAATAAATGGGAAAAATTGCCAATGGTAGTATAGTGGCATTTAGAAACTCCTCAGCTGTAGTTATTGCTTCTGAAAGGGGGAAAACAGCATCAAATTATATGTTTTTCAAGAGATACCAGAAAAAAAAAAATATGAAGCCATCATATCTATGTTTTTCTGCCTATTTTCTAATTGTGAATGACTGGGATTGCGGACAACGAAAGTCTATTTGAGCAATATATTGAGATTGAAATTCAGCTCTGTTTTTCAGTCACAATCAAAACAAAAGTATTTAAATTCTCTGTGAAGAAAATTGCATCAATGAATCTAAATTAATTCAGCTTTAGCAGTCATCTCAAGGCGATTGATAAGAAAATGTCAAAGTAGAACAATTTTCTGTGGTTGACTTTTCACACTGTGGATTGCTTTTCAGAGTTTTGATGTATAAAAATCTTGGGGAAATTGACCCTAATCTTTCAAAAAGCTCCAGCAGTAGCAGAAGTGCATCAAAATTACATATTCGATACTATAATGGTGCTAATAAATTGTCTTCACATTTTTCTACTAATAGCATTTATTTTGGTTGCAGTTATTATTTTTTCTTTATTTTTGGTGTCTAAAACACTATAGCAGAAGTTATTGAATGAGAAAAGCAAGAGGTAGGGAGCAGGTTAATGCAATCTTCAGTTTTATTAACTCCCCTAACCATGATGAAACACATTGTACACAAGAGATCTCTGTTCCTGTAGCCCTGAATTGTAGATCCAGTTTCCCTGTTAATGTGTTCCTGGTGGTTTATCAAGGATGCCCTTGCTAGCAATATGCAGAATATCTGGTTTCCAGATATCTGGAAGAAAAACAAACGTAGAAATTTATGCAAAATACTTATTTTAGGAAGAAAATATTTCACAAATCATAGAAAATAAAATTTGTTACTGGCCCCTCTTTTTTTCTTGTTATTGTGTTAGAAGTGGCTGTTCTGCTCCCTTCTACCCTGATAGTACTGACAAAAATGAGTGGAAAAGGCTTTCTTGATGATTTCCTGTAAAAAGGAAAACTGAAAATAAGGGAACATTGTGTTTTTCAGTTGGAAAATATTAGACTTTGAGGTTTTCAGTTTGGTTCAACAAAGTAGAGCTGTCTAGCAAACTTTATTAAAAAAGGGAAGTAAAAAAGAGCTTGGTTAGAATATTTTGATTGATTTTGCACATATCCTTACTTCTATTATGTCTAAAAATACTTAAGAAACTGAGACTACTGTTTCTGCATGAAGACAATAAAGATGATATATGACTTCATCCTATGGATTGTTCTGTCCCAGCCAAAAAATCTACTCTTTAATGGGATGCTGGCTGAGGATGGAACCTAACGTTTAGCATTTATAAACTATGGTTTTCTTAAGAATAGTGGAATTATTTAATAATTATTTCACGTGATGGGAACATAGTGGAAAATGTGGTTCTGAGCAAAACAAGCATCTCCAGCAGGATTGGCAGGATGGGCACCCAGCGTCGCACAGTGGGATGCAGGGCACCTTAGGGGCTGGAATTTCCCTGCTCATTTCCCCCATGGATGCTCTGTCAGGGCTGCTAGAAATGTCTGCGCTGGGAGTAAAGAGCACACTGGGCTTTTAGTATCTTTTTATTTTCATCGTGCAAGGCGTTGTTAGTAACCCTGGCAGGGAAATTTATTTTTAATGTGATTTTGCAGCTGAGCCACACTCTTTAAGACAGAGCTATTTTAATTAATGGAATGATTTGTGGGACAGAGCAGGGTTTGTCCACGGAGTCGTACGACTGCTCCTGCAATGAATATACATTATGTATTTCCTTCCAGGGTACTCAAGGGTGTAATGTTATTAAGTACACAGGCAAACAGTATTTCTTGGCTTTAGGCTTTAAAAAGCCAGCTCATACTTGACCTCACAGGGGGAAGTTAGGTGTTTTTTTTTCCTCAGACTGAAAAGAAACAAAACAACAACAACAAAAATGCTCTATGAATTCTGTTTGTTGAACCTTTTTTACTTTTCTCAAATGAAGATATATTGATTTGTTGCTGCAAGCTGCAATCTCTCATCTGCAATCCATCCTCTGGGCTTTGGAGCCGTTGCCAGAGTGTCAGGATGTTTTTGTAATCTGAATTCTCTGATGCTCGATTAAAACACTCTCGTGAACAAGCAGCTCTTCTCTGACGTTTGCATTTATGGAAGAGGGCTCTTTTTAAACAGTCTAATTCTGAATATGTCATTCTTTTAAATATTCTATGAATGTTTTTTCTTTCCGTGTTCCCTGGACTACTGAAGTTTAGGAGGTATCTGGAACACTTAGATTTAGGGCAATACGAATGAAGTGTTTCTCTGTGCTTACATCGCAAAGGACATTTCTTTGAGTGTAGGAAAGTCAGTGAAATTCATGCAGGACTGTTTTTTTTCCAGAAAATAATGGACTGTAAATATTCAAATCTTGGGAGACCAAAATTGCAAGCTTAACTATTCAGCATGAAAAAGTCATTTGTGCTACCTCTAATTCAAAATACGATGATAGCATAGGCCCAGGTCTGAAAATTGAATATGCAAAAATTTCAGTAATGCTTGAATACGATTTTGTCTGGAACTTTTTTGTTGAAATGCAATTTGCCACCTTATTTTTCTTTTATATTACATAGTGTGAAGCATTAATTAATGCTGGTGATTTTGTCGTTTGAGTTGTGTAGCACCCACAGCACCATTGCTGGGAAGCTTTGTTCCTCGCTATTGTTACCCTGAGCTTTCACAATAAATTCTCTGATTCAGCACCTAGGTAGCATTTTTTGCTCTTCAGAACGTTCTCCTTTGGGGCAGAGCACCAATTATAAAAATGCAATCACAGCAGCTGCATGATATTAAAATGAAATTTATGCGGGAGCACAGAATAGCAAATCAAACTGTTTAACTCCAGCACAGCGCTCCTTCCTACATGCAACATTAGGTCCTTGCTTGCACAGGCTGCACTTGGGAGAACCGCATGTCTATGGGATTGGGAAGCTTTGGAGAGAGCCCTGGAGGGGAGCCAGGAATAAGAGAAGATGGGATGATCTGTGGGATGGGACTTTCTTTGGCTTCTGCCGCTGAGAGATGGCGCTTTGTCTTTTAAAGTGAGGAAAATGGTTTTGCCTTTGGAGTACTTGGCATCCAGCATTACACGCAGAGCAAATAAAGGTGCTATTAGGAGCAGCTAAATAAAAAAAGATTTAAAGTTCTTATCTGGCAAGCTCTAGAGCGGTTATGTTGGTCTGTTTGAGGAGTGCCCGGAGGAAGCTTTGACTAGATATACATAGATATCAAAAATAGGTATAAAGAGTAACTCCTATAAGCAGAATTCAGTTGCATCCAAGAAGATACCTTGAAATGTCTGTACCCTACCTGTGAACACATAGATTGTGCTTCCATCACTGCTGTGTAGGAGCACAACATACAATGTTCATTAAACAAGTGTTTGGCAAGGAAAGTTCTTGATGGTTTTAACAGCAATACCAAGGCAGGACTGTTACTGATCTACAAAAGTTTTTTGGAGATAAGTGGTTCCCAAGGCTGGTAGGCCAGGACTTTGTGTAGGCACCGGGTTTTCTGCTGCAGTAGAGGGGACCCAAGCTATGGGAAACAAAAGCTGCAGAGACACATCAGCATTATTTAGCAGACAGTGTAATGGCTCATGAAATTGCATACATTACTGTTTGGACACGCTTGCAAACATTGTTCTGCAACCTTCTTGTTTTTCATTTAGACAGTTTTGCCTTCTTGATTTTTGAGCTGCAATGTATCATGGTTTCTGTTAACAAAAACCTATAGCACTCAAAATCATCATAAGACAAAAAGAAAGGCATGCCTTTTGGGCTTGTGTTCTTGCTTATTTGGCAGCTTAATTTTGGAAGGTTATGCTTTCAGCAGGTTTGGTGTTGGCTGCGGGCTTAATAAAGAGCAACTAAAGAATTGAGAATTTGATCATATATTTGTAGCTGGGGAAAAAAGTTAATAGTATAGCTCTTCCTTTCCAATTTCATATTTTGAAGGTGTGCCACTGCTAGTTAAGATAATGCAGTTTATCCATCCTTTGGGCTCTTATTTTCACACTGTTACAGCTGTATCCAGGAAGCGAAGATTGAAATTATCAGCTTCGGGCTTCATTGCTACTGAATAAAGTTTTTAACTCTTTTTTTTTTTTTTTTTCCCTCCTCTTTTTTCTTTAAACTGAGCAAATAATTTGTGCTGTGACTATTGCTGGCATCTGTAGCAGCTTCCTGGTTTGGCCAGGTAATATCTGAAGATGCAGGAAGCCGTTCCTGCACAGATGCTCTTCTTGCAGCAAGCTTTCATCCTTCCAAATACCTCATCTGCCTTTTGCCTCTCATTCCCGTGCTATCCCATGACTTCCCAGTGGAAACGGTCCATTTTGCAGAATCGGTGCCAGCTGCCAGCAAGCCCATGGTTGCCTCTTGGTTGGATATATACATTAAATGTGCTCTCACTTTTTGTATTTTGTCATGGCTGGTGCATCTTTACATTTCTTTAACGAGTCCTGAGGATTTCAAACGATGTGTCCTCGGTGCTAAAATAGAGAAAAATAATTTCTGGACTTTTGCAAAAATGTGTCCGTAAGGATAGGAAATGCTGAATCTCCTTAAATACCATTAAATTTGCTTGGACTGCATCAGCCAAAGAACTAGAAAACATAAAAGGAGATTAATTAAGAGAAACAGAATTAGGTAGGGGTTTCTTTGATAGCTGCTGTTAATACTCAGATTGTGTTTTCTCATGCAAATCTGGTATACGTTAGCTGTAGGCTAGTCCTTGACATGGTCTAGGAATTATGACCTGTTGAATGCTAAGTAGGTGGTGTGGACCAATATTAATGAGGGTCTGTAAAGCTCTTCCCTTGTTACTGCTAGCCAAAAGGGAGAAAAAGAAGGTATTTCATGGTTTGCGACTATGCCTAGGGATACCCATTTACATATGGCCTAAAACTGCTGATCAGAGCTAATCTCCATGATCATTATAGCTTGAAGAAAGGTTTAATATTCAGGACTTTGTGTAGTTTTTTCTAAACAAAAATAGCCTGCATGAAAGTGGGCCATTGGCAAGTCAGAAGTGTGCATGGCTGCCAAGAATGTTAATGGCTTGGTGCTGAGGAGTGGGGATTCATGCTCAGGCTCTTGTGCTCAATAAAACTTTTTGCAGAATTTTTCAAAAAATACCTTTTGAGGAACTTTGCTGTTTCTTGCTCACTTTTTGTTTTCTGCACACTTTTTCCTCAGACGTTTCTGAGAGGTCTTCTGAGAATAAGAGACAATGATGTGGGGCTGCCTGATAAAGCGTTGGCTGTGGACATGGTTATTGTCATTAGATGTCTTTGAAGTCTCTCCTTTATGGTTTTCCTGGTAGGATCTGCCGATTGGGGACTCAGTCTGTGTGGTTTTTTTTCTTTTTTTCTTTTCTTTTTTTCTTTTTTTTTTTAATTTTAAGTGAGTGGAAAAAAGGGACACAAATCTCAAGAGTCCTTTTTCTAGTTTCTTCTCATCACTCATCACCAGAGGTATGCAGATGGATTCTCCATGATAATCCTGGGTGAAGGATCTGAAAAACGAAAATAATATGCCAGCTGAGAACTCTGCTTTGCTCCCATTTCTGCATGTATTATCCCAAATACTCTATTTTTCATCAAACTAGTAGCAGTCAATTCAATTCTGATAACT
>JAUBOD010000907.1:853509-870512 GCA_032353885.1 Nothura maculosa | reverse complement strand
CAGCCCTGAGCCATGTGCTCTAGGTGACCCTGCGTGTGCAGGGGGTTGGACTAGATGACCTCTGAGCTCCCTCCCAACCTTAAGCATTCTATGATTCTGTGATTCTGTTCCTAGTAGAGGTGTAAATCATGTAAGGGATCACCTGAAATAACCCACATGTGCCTGTCTGTACAAGAGAGAGATGCACACACCAAACAATGTCCTCTTCCATTTACTAAGAGAGTGAAGAACATTCAGCAGTGAATGATTGCGGAAGGATTATGTCTTCTAGGGGCTGAAGATCTATATATACTTTTATATAATAATATCTATAATTAAATAAAAAAAGGTTGTATAAAAAGATACGTATATTTATATTTATATAAATTAATTTTATATTGTTTCCTCCCTTACAATACTAATTCCCTTCCACTCCAGTTGAGTAAGAATAGTCACCCGCTCTTGAGGACAACTCAGCCTGTCACCAAAGAGGTCACGAGGGCTGCAGGTGAACATTGCTCCCCTGGGGGATGCTTGCTCTTGCTGGCTTTAACGGGAGTGCAGGTTGTCACGTTTGACCCCATGTCAGCCTTGCGGTGGCTCTGGGGTAACTACTGTGCCCACTTGGAGACCTACGACTAAAAGGCTTCGTATCCTGATCTTCCTTTGGCATTTCAGTGACTCTGTTGGGATGATGCTGAGTGAAGGTTAGATACTTCGCCAAGAGACATTGCTTCTTGACATTTTCCTGTGGTCTTTAATAATTCATTTTTACAGTATTTATCAAATGAGTTAAGAGCTCTGTTCCTGCAGCCCTCCAGCAGCAGGACATTCTGCACATGTGTTTGGGGACTGCCATTATGCTTGGGTCCCTTTTTGATTTAGCTGTTATGGGTTCCAGGGCAGCACAGCCTCAGTGTTGATCCATGGGTTCATTAGATAAAATCACTGTCTTGACATCTGATGTTTCACTTGCTGCTTTCCTAGGGCTTTCGCAGTGTCACTTCAACAAAAGTTTTAAGGCTGTATAAAGTGTTTAAGGTTAAATGTAGTTGCTGCCTCTAGTCCTTAGGGGAAAAAATAAAGAAAAAAAAGTACTTTGCATTGACTTTTTTTTTTAAACAATATAATTTTAGGTTGATATTTTGACAGCTAAGCTGGAGAAAAAATGAATAAATTACAGCCATTCACACCTGCCATTTAGTAGATCTCTCTTTTAATGACATATAGCCAGTTCATATGCCAATAACATAAATGATTATGCAGATGCAATGCATTCAAGAATAAATTCTCAGTGGCATTAGCCAGCTGACAATCACATGGACTATATAGACAGTAATAGGACAGTGTCATTTTGAGAATAAAATGCTAACTGCTGATGGCAGGCGGCCATGGAGGAAGGAGGCAAATTTGCAGATTTTGGCTCTGTTTCGGCAACTTGATGACTGTTTTGAAAAGGAGACAGGGCAGGCTAATAGAGCAGCAGTGAAAGGCTGCGAAGGGACAGGAGGGATTTTAGTGATCTGAGAAACCCAACTGCTCCCATTTTAATGAGCAGCTCCAGGATAAGTTTTGCAACAAGCCCTTGCAGTTTTTGACATGTGCATCTTGGGAAAGCAAAGGTGGCTTCTCCTTTTCCTAGCATGCTTGGATAAATGAAACATCAATTCCTGATGCCACATTGTCCTGCAGCAGGCGAGCAGGAGAGGTGGGATTGGTTCCTTGGTGCAGACGCTGGGCGCTAGCAATGCCAGTGGTGCCCTTGATGTGCAACTCAACAATCCTCTCCATAAACTTACAAATGTATAAAATACTGGAGAAGCTGCCACAGAGTGTTACCTCATAAGCAAATAAAAGCCATGGAGAACTCTATGTTGAAATGTTAGCTGGCACATCAGAGAACATAAACTGGGGAGACCAGAGCATGAAGGCAATCCTGAAACGCTTCCTTTTGCATTGAGTTTTCTGTTAGCTGACATCTCTTAGCAGCAATCATATTTTCTTCAACTCTTACAAGGTTAGCATTCAGTACATCTGAATAAAGTTTTAGCAGCTAGGAAGTTTTAATAGGTATATTTCTTGTTTTGCAATAATAACTTGTTTGTCAATGATTTTATTATGAGAAAATGTTTTTTCTCATTACTTTATATTTTAAAAACGCTTTTTTCAGCCGCTCTGTAGTTCTTTTGTAAATATATAAGGCGGGAGGGTACTCATCTCAATTCTAAATAATTGAGATTTTATATTGTAATTCCATTTGTTTGTTTCTTCAAATGTTTTAAAATTATGATTCACTGGGGATGAATTTCTTCTAACCTGTTTTTTATTATCTCATTTTATATTACACCTTTTTTAATATAACACCTACTGTGCTATTAGTCATTCCAATAACTCTTTCTCGATTTTCCCCATTTGCTTCTGAGCTGCTTTAATACAAAGCCATTTTCCTTTCCGCGGGTTCCCTTTCATCTGGAGGGATTTGTACCCAGGAGAGAGGAGCACCAGGAGCAGGGTGTTCACTGTGGAGATGTCAAAGATGACAGATGAATGTGAGTGATGGTTTCTTAGTAGTGGACTCTGATTAAAGGGTATGTAGGGTATTTATTTTATTTATGTAGGGTATTTATTATTAAATTAAAGGATATATATGTAAGGTATGTTTAGCCTATTGGTTGATCAGGTGAAAGACATAAAAAAAACAAGACTGGGGAGATCCAAACTCTGGATATGTTCAAGAGATGCTTTGAGACTTTTAGTATGTGTTTTGTTGTGCTAATTGATAATCTTTCATTAATTTTCTGATTAGAGATAGATACTCTATAGAGCGGGTAACCTCTGTTAATCCAGGGTCCCCCTCTTGTTGAACTACCTTCTGCTTCTGAGTCGTCATGCTATAGATAGCTTTTATCTTCTATATAAAATACATAAATAGAACTTTTAGATGGTATTTTAAAAGTTTTAAGGAAAAACTGGTATAATTCATGTGTGCGTGCGCCACCTCAGGAAATACCAGAAGAACCTCATAATGAAATGTTACGTTAAAGGACAGCATATTTCCTACTTAATACTTTTTTTAACCAAAACCTCATTCATATTAACACACTGTCAGGGGAAGTCTGATATCAGTGCAAGTCATTCCTGGTGAATCTTTTAAAGAACTAACCCACTCCCCTCCTATAGGTCACCTATAGACTTAGTTGTGTTCCCCCAAAGCAGCAAATTTGGGAGCCCCAGTGCAAGGTGCTTTTCAGGGCCAGGGTTTCTGGGGGAAACTTTCAGGGTGGTTGGCTTAAAACTTAATTCAAAATGAACATCCAGAATTACAGGCTAATTGGAAAGGTTATCGTTTCCTCCTCCTTCAGCTTTCTTGGTATTTCATGAGAATAAATCTTGAAACAAATAATTCTGCTAACTGCCCTGGATGTTGTGC
Organism: Nothura maculosa; assembly: GCA_032353885.1. Taxonomy (NCBI): domain Eukaryota; kingdom Metazoa; phylum Chordata; class Aves; order Tinamiformes; family Tinamidae; genus Nothura; species Nothura maculosa. The sequence continues at coordinate 867,103 of JAUBOD010000907.1, read as the reverse complement.
AGCTGTGCAGCTTGCAACTCTGATTGCTGTTATTTTTGTGTTTATTTGCCTTTAGAGTCGACTGTTGCAAAGTACTAAGGAATTATTTCCCTGGGTCTGCACTTGGGTTTTCGCCCTGCTGTCTGTGCTGTCCTTGAACAATATCCATATTTTATAAATGGGAAATCAAAACCAGAGTGTGAAAGATGACATGATTTCCTGAGGTGGCACCAGATGTTTAGCATAGTTCTAAAGGCCCCTTATTCCCATTTCAGTGCTATACGGAGCTCACGACTATCCTTTTTATCCTGTCCCTATGAAGGCAACTCATTGGGATGTACCTGCGTGAGGAAGACAAATATTTGGCCAGTTATCTTTAAATTTTATGCTACTTTGAAGATTGTAATCCTTATACTCCTTAGCACCTTCCCTTAGGCAGCTAGTGCACTGGTGTCATAAATATTGTATAACTTTTAATGCTAATCATTGTTGATTCATGGCAGAGATGAGCAAGTTGTAAAAGGATATCCCTGATGATAATAAACAAAAAGTATTAAAAAGCGTCCTAAACAAATGAATGCTTAAGCAGCTGCTTCTCAGCGCTGTACTAAAGCTATTGTAAACTAAGATTTTGCTTATATGTTTTGCCAAGATTAGACTGTATTCAAGTATATTAGCTTTTGTGAAACCTCCTGAGAAATATACGGAGATAATCTTACATGGCTGAATACAATGAATCTATCCCTCTTATTGTATTTCAGGCTGATTTCTGTGATAGATCAAAGGCAGAATTTTACATAGTTGGGTAAATTGATAATATATTTGGCATCTCACTCATCTGAAGAGATTTCTTTTGTGTGTGCTCGATGTACTATATCCTTATCTTTTCCTTTTCTCGTTAGGGTTTAGTCCCCAATGCATGAATGCGCTGCTTGGGCTTTAATACTGATGCTTTCCTAAGCTATTGATTTTACAACTTGAGTATTTGTCTGTGATTTTAAGCAGTGATCAAAATTCAAGCAGAAAGCATAGGCTGCTCAAAGAGGGTACAGAAATGTATGCCAGGAGAAAACCACTCTCAGTGCTTGTTGTACCTCTTTTCTACCTTTCTAATGGTGGAAAAAGGGGATGAGATAAGGGGTCATCTTGACTATTTCAAGATGTGATGAACAGAGAGGATGAACAGATGCATAAGCAGAGAGGAACTGCTCCCTTGCACAGGTAGAGATGAAGGAGGACTTGGGACCGTGGCATTTTTGGCCGTTGTAGGTGGTGGAGCGGAGCTGATGTGGAGATTTTGGAGCCTGACAAGAGGCTCTGCCCACGGATGTCAGTCTTCAGTGTTGTCTGGGTTTCTTCCTGTCTGGACTCAGAGGAATTTAAGAGACCACTGTAAATATGTTAATCTCAGGCAGTCCGCACGAGGGGACACTTTTTGCTATGGTTGTCCTGGTGGGTTTTCAAAGAAACGCTGTTGAGGGACAATGGACAGAGTGATTGCCCTCTGCCATAAGAGAGCAGCCAGGTTCTTGCAAGTTGCTGCAAAGATAATAAAGCTGCATGAGCAGGAGAACTGGTTTCTCCTGGTTTAGAGGGAAGCCGGGAGTGAGATCTGCTCCCGAGAATAGCTCTTGTTTGCAAAGGGATGGACACTGTGTCTGTGAAAAGTGATATCTTTCTATTGCTCTTTACTCCCTCTCTCCCCTAGCTCTCTCTCCCTTATTTTATCGATCCAGTGTGTTTTCGCCCAAATTGATCCCTCAGGTTAGAGATCAACTCTTTAAAAGAAAAAACATCTTTGATAGATGTGGAAACTGGGAATACCCTTTACAGCAAATAGTTTGTGGATTTTTCTGTTTATAACGCGAGCAAAAGCTGCAGAGGGAGAACTTGAACGTGGTCTGCAAAGGCTCCTGGTACACAGAGAGACCTGCTCATCTCGAGTCACGTTGTCTGTACCAAGCCTGAGCTGCTGCCTTCATTACGTGGAAGTTAAACATTTCATTTCTAAGCCTCATGTGTTGACTATTGGTGATAGCACAGTGTATTAATTGGAGTAACTAATAGCTATTCTCTAATGTTTGCTGAGTATAAGAAGATTCTCAAAATCCACATAATATATATATATATTTTAAAAGGCAGGAGTAGACTTTCATAGAAATATGCTAAAAAAATTTAAAAATCTTTAGTGTTTCTCCTAGAACATTAACATGCAACTGCTTTGTTTTCCCTTAAATTATGGTGGTTCCACACTCATCGTGGATGAAGCCATTGCATCTGTCAGAGATCAGTTCTCATATTGAGGCTGATGGGGCAGTTAGCCTTACATGACATGTCTTTTTGTCTTCAGCCAGCCTTTTAATTTTATTGATTCATGCACAAGTAAGGATTTGTGTAATTCATCAGCTTGTCTCGCTAATGAATACTTAATTGCATTTAACCTCTTGGTGCCTGCACGTGTGCCTAGGTGGAAAGCGGTTTGAGCCGCAGACTTTCCTGTTGTTGCTCCAACCTTGCTGCAGAAGAGCACTTTGCAAGCAAGCTGTGCTTAGATTTTTTGCCATGGGCAATTTCTTTCTTCAAAATAGTACATAAATAAAATATTTGTTCATGCTTCTCTCTCAGAGCAAAGCATACAGAGGCAAATGTTTACTCACTTATGCAGAAAGTGATATCTGTTGCAAAGAGTAAATCCTCGTTTTCATATTTAATGAAGCCATAATCAATGTTAATGGATGACGATTGCATTAAAGAAATCTTAATATTCCTCTCAAGGGAAAGGCATTTTACTGGAAACAACCTAGTTAATCAGCCTCAGAAAAATAAAATATATAGTTTTATCATACAGGCAGGTTTTCCAAGCACAAAGTAGGAATTTTAACACAAATACCAGTCACTTTTTATCTTCAGGAATTGGTCACATGTAATCTTATGCAGATTTTCTCTCAAGCACTGAGTATTGCTCTTCTGGTTTAAATTTACAAACAAAAAAGGCTGAGATGAGTATAATATTTTCTGCCCTATTCTGTGTGATTTTCATACACTTGTAGCTAAATCTCCCTATGAAACCAGTCTTTGTAAAAGAGCTAAACAGGTGGTGTCTAAAGGTTATTCTCCAGCTGTAGTTTTTCTCTAGGGATTTTGTGCATTTATATTCATTAGCCAAATGCTAGCCATATCTTAACTCCTCCAAGACAGTTGGTTGGTTTGCTTGGGCATTCAGTGGGATTCAGTGGTACCTACAAGAACTACAGGGGATCTCTTAGGGTAGGTGAATCCACCTTTTTGCTTGATACGTTTCTCTTAAGTTCGAAATGAGCATTTTTGTCATATGTTTCTTGTGTGAGCCTGTATTATGTATATTGAAGGTGAATAGATTAGTTTGTTGTTTTGTAATTAAAATGCAGCTGAATGTCACTGAGCTGAAAAAAAAAGAAAAGTGCAGGCAAAAAAGAACCATCCCTGGGTTTCAAGCTGAACTTGAGAATAAAACACAGCGGATGCTGTGCTCCAGGTCAAAAAAAAAAAAACCAACCCAGCATGGTGGGAAGTGTTTTGGAAAGGAAACACTCGTGTTCCCACATGCATAAGCTGGACAGAACAAGTAACAGCATAAGGACAAAGCTTGAGCTTGATGATCTAATTGGTTTTGCATCTCTCCCGATTCTGTGATTCATTTTAAGAAGTCTTTTCAAGCTTGTAGAGCTGTGAAATAAACAATGGAACAAATTAGAGATGAGGGAAGGAAAAAACTAATAGTCGGCTCATCATGGCACTATTACTGCTGTTAGCAGCCGTAGCATTTATTTAACAATGCTGCTGCAGTGCTGTGAATGTAAAATGAACTCTAGCCCCTTCCCCGAGAGCAGGATCCAGAGTCTGCAGAGGCAGAGCCTGCATGGGAGAAGCATTGCAGAGCTGGAAAGATGCCCCGGTGCCTGGGCACAAGGTAGCTTGCTAATGTGGATTTAAATTTAGGACCTTAAAATTGTGCGGTTATTAAATATTTGGCAGAGATTGAAAGCTGCCAAAGCATTACCCCTTCGGTGTATCCAAGGACAGGAAAGAGGGTGACAGCTTCATTACCCATTGGTCTGCTCATCTATTTGAAGAGATCTGTTTTTCCTTGCCAGACCTCTGGCCTCCGCCTCTGCGTCGGCTGTATAGAACCAAATAAGCATTTTTCATTTTGTTTAGCTTGCCAGCAGTAGCATAAGAGACCACTGCCCAGTTGTGCAGTCCATTAAAACGTCGTGATTCATGGGGCTGAGTGGCTCCGCACGCCCCTGCATTGATCACCATCAGCAGCTTTTCATTTGTGCCTTTTTCTGTGATGAAGTAGTCCCTGGAAGGATAAATAATTTTGGCTTTCACAATCAGCAGCATTAATAGATTTTTCTAGATTGTCTGTTTAGGTTTCCTTACTTATATTTCCATTCAGTTTTTGTCTATCTCGAGCATATTTCTGTATTAATTCTAATGCAGAGTGCTTGGGCATAGGTCTGGAGAGCTCTTCCTGCTGCTAGTTAGCACTCATTTCACTTACTTGACAGTCTTTCTGTAAGGACAATGCTGCAGCTGTTAGATTAGATGCATTTCTCCATCTCCTGCTCACCAGCTTTCTCTGAAACTGCAACAAATTGCTGCCATAAGGGTTTGTGCTAAACATAGCCCCAGGTCTGACTTCTGCACCTAGGAGGAGGATGCTGATGATGTTAATAATAAGTTCCCTTGTAAGGGAGTGGAATTTGTGTTGTAGAAATGGAATGATCTACCCAAAACACCCAAGCATGCAGAGGAACGTTCTTCATCCACTGCCACAGTATTGCTAGGTTGCTTTGCACCTCACACTAGGTAAAGCACTGGTCCTTCAAGAAGCCAGGGCGTTCATTTGCTTTCACTTCTTACATGAAAATAAGAAACACCCTTTAAATAGTCTTGTCCCACAAGATCTCTTCTGTTGCCCACAAGCAGATAGTGCTGGATAAGGCTGAGTGAGGGGTGACAGACAAGTCTAGAAATGCTAGTTTTACCCAGTCTAAATAACATTTTAGGGTGGATTGTCATAAGCCCAACCATCACCTTTCATGGAGATTCTACTTGTTTTAATGCAAGCAAACAAATCACTGCTTTATTATATAGATTCCATTTAAATAAAGAAGTAAATATCTTACGGCAGGATTGCCAGGGTTACTTCTATGCCCAGTCCTCTTTTTCTGGTCTAGGAAAGTGGTTCATTACCGAGGAGAGAGGAACTTTTTATTTTGCTGTGGGGAATTCAGTGATCAGGCAAAATGTTCTGAACTATCATAAAGGAAAATGAGACTTGCAGGAGATTATGCAAATGAAACTGTTTTCCCAGGGAGGGAGGGGGAATCTCTAAATCTGCTTTTGTTTGGGTTTTGCCTGCTTGCCTACATGAAACAAATTGGGGAAATCTGATTTTTTTAATCTCTTTTCAAGTTCCAGTGTTGGTGAGTCTTCTGTAATTACTTTCGTCTTGTCATGTTTAGGAATTGAAACATTAAATGGAAATTTACTTAGGATACTTTCTAAGGTGCCTTTGAACATAAAAGTCAATATCTTATAGTTTGTAGTTATTTGTGGCTGTTTCCCTTACACACTTGTGTGTTTTTCAATTATTTGAATTGAAAAAATGTTGTAAAGAAGGAATACAACCACTTTCATACAGCAGAATTGCAAAAATATATCCTTATGCAGTGGATATATTTATTTGCTGTAGCATCACATTTCAGTTTCTAGTGTTTTCCATATAGGCAGTTTCAGAAGAAGAGAACCGATGTTCTGTTCCTCCTATATAATTATAGTGGCATATTTTTCAGCATACCATTTTTTATTAGTTCTGATTACTTTTGGTACAGCAAAACAGGAATGCTATGAGTGCTGCAGCTTCACTGATTGCTAGGGAAAAGCATATATATTTTTAATTACATAGCTGGGTGATGGGGTAAGAGTTCAAGTCTTGAACAAACGTGCATGGTTCATCGGTGTATTGGAGTAAAAGGCTGTATAGCTTCAGAAAACAAGACCACAGGAACTCAATTTCTCAGAAATGAATCCGCAGCTGTGTTGGCACGTCTCAAAAGAGCAGGAAGGAGGCAGAGGGCCTCCAGCCTCCGTAACTGTTCTTTCCATCATTAGCTAGTTATATTTTCCACAATAGAATGCTAAATATATGTCTGAAATATGAAAAATGGACAAGGAAGTATATTGCATTTAGGAAGAATGAGCACTAGGAAGGTACACTTCTTCTATAGGGCCATAGGAATTTGTGGGATCTGTCATTTGTTGAGTGTCACAGACATCTACAGGAACTAGGTCATTTGGGAGGACATTGGCTACAATGGTTCAGAAATGATGCTAAGCTACGGGTTTCAGCAGTATTCTTTTTGCTATTATTTGAGTGGAGAGGAATGTGGATAATTCCGCAGGTGAAAATGCCAGTGAGAACCTCACCAAAAACGGTATTAACACCTCACCAAAAATGGTATTAACACCTATATTTCTATTTTTTTTCTTTTTATGCTATTTGTATATTGTCTTCACTGTGTACTTTTATAAGGTTAATGCCTGTGTGACTGTGCAGACTTGTTATTTTTTTAAACTTTATTGGTATTCTCTATAGAGTCAATATCGTGTAACTGCAAAACTCTTGTGAAACGCTTTTTATTTGCTAAAGTAAAAGAATATCTAAGAAAGTTAATACTGTTACGCTGTATCAACAGATTTATTCAGTGCAAAGATGATGATTATCATATCTAGATGTTATAGATATAGAAAGTAATATGCATAGCAAAAACTTGCCGGGATTAGTCTCAATGAGTTATTTCAGTGTGGTGGGCAAGTGGATGAAATTGTGAACTGCTTTCTCTTTAAAGTAGCATATTGGAATAAAAACCTAAGGGAATTCCCTGACCAGAAGAGTTTGCAGTTATTAATGTATGTTTCTGGTAATGCAATAAAATGTTAGAGTAACTCCATTTGACATTGGCCGAGTTCATTGGAATACCTGTCTCCTATTAGATTTTCAAAGTCTGTCCTGAATGCATGATTTAAGCTCCAGATTTTCCAACGTGACACATAATCCATAGATACAAATCACTGCGACTCACTTATATCATCACTGTCATAGGTATTTTGCCGTAGATAAACAGACATAAATAATTATACCTTAAAGTTATCAAAGTCAGTAAGATTTTTTTTTTAATATCAGATGTTAAGTTTGTACTTTGGGGAGATATTTTTTAACTTATATTGGCAAAAATCTTGGAATTTATAACCATATAGCTGTGGCGAGGATCCTCTGCTATTCTACCCTGCAGTTTCTGTAAATATTGTGGGTAATAAGCTGTGTATCTCCCAGTTGGGAAGTTAGCTTGCAGCTCCTGCAGTACCAGCCTCCAGTCAAAAGTATTAATGAAATAAATAAAAATATGATTTATACATGTCTTGTAAGTTGTCCTAACTGAAACCAGCTATTTGGAGACAAAAACAGGTCTTCTGCTTCCTGCAGGACAACTAATGGTGCAGAGGTGACTGAAACAGCGTAGTCTTTTGTCCCAGGAATCATTTGAACTTTAATTGTGGTCATTCTGGGGGCTGTGCAAGGCCTCAGTGAGATGAGGAATTGCATTGCCACTTAAAGTTTGTTTGCTAGTCTTCATTCTTGATGCACTAAAGCACTAGCTAACACTTGTTTTCTTTGGGCCCACAGAGAGAACGTGTATGTGTATGAATGTACTTGAACAAGGCAGACTTAATGACACTGTTTCTGCAAACAGCTCCATAGCCCTTATTATCTGTGACTGTCTGATTGCTGGCAGTGATATATAGCGAGCTGTTCAGTGCTTAATTATTAATTTTACATTAAGGAGTTCCACAGTCAATATTTAGATGTTTTATGACATACAGAGCCTTTTCCATGCCCATATTTTCTCTGCAGGGACATAATGAAACCTTTTCAATATTAAATCAATTACATCCAAAGTTAAAATAACATGATTTCTTGCTGAAGGTCCTTACCTACCACAGTGCATTAGTTGTGTGAGAGAGAGCACTGATAATTAACTAATTAACTGCTGTTAATCTTTGCACACCTTCACTTTCCCAGCATCAAGTGCCAGTGCAGACTGTAAAGCTGCCTGAGATAAACTTGGCTTCTGATTTGCTTCCTACAAGTGTGTTTCCCCTTCTATACTTATTAGGTACAAAATGGGGAAGAAAAGGTCTTTTGGATTCGTGTTCAAGACCTTACAAAGGAACATACCCTTCTGCTTGTAGTGTTAAAAGGAATTACTACAGCTGTGATAAGATTTAGCTAGGGAAGTGCAGTGGGCTTGATGGAATTCTCTGGACATAGAAACAGGAGTAGTTACCCTGTTTATTTACTGGGTCCAAAAGGAAATAATTCTATTATTAAATACTATCTGGGCAGGATGAATCTGAGTAACTGTAATGACTTCAATCTATCTAGAAGGTCTGGGGACAGCAACCAAAAGATTTATCCAATAGTCTGTTTTGGGGGAGTGTTGGGGCAGAGAAAAGCAAAAAGAATCTAAACTAAGTCCTGTATTAAGAAAGAAACTCTCAGGTAAAACTCTCAGATAAGCAAGATTAAGATAAGAAGGTTCAGATGTTTCATAGATCAAATGGATAGGACTTGACTATGAAATCAATACAAAGATGAAATGATAAATTAGAATAAAAGTGTATGCTCAAGGTTCTGCACATGGAGCCAAAAATATGTAATATTCATTATGGGATCTGATTCTGCTTTTGTTCTCGTTAGCTTTATAGTACTGACACACTCGTGGTTTGTGACGATTAATTTCCAATTGACAGAGATGACAAGAGAATTGTGCTGACAGCAACGTGAATAGTAAGATATGCCCACTTAGTAACATGAGATTAATGCCCAAGGAGTTTACATTCATAAAAGAAGAAGCAACAAATGCAGCTGAGGATTCTGTAGCGCAGTGACCGGAGCACATGCTGTTGACATCAACATCCTGTGTTCGTGTGAGAAAACTTTCCTCAAATTAGTCGGTTCTAGCAGGAAAGGAAGGGGTCCCAAAGACAAGAGGTGCAGCAACTGGGCATCCTTTTGCTTTTTCATTTATGTCTACCAAAGTAGGAAATTAGGAAGGTAAAGGGGAGTAAAAGCAATGTAATGCTGCGTGCATGAAACGTAGACCAGCAAGGTCACTCCTGTATCCCCTAGTCTCATCTAACATAAATCTTTGCTTTAGTACTGCAGGGCTGATTTATATCAACAGAAATTCTGGCCCACTGTCCCAAAAAGCATTTCCAGTCAAGGAAAACTGACCTTGCACTGGGAGATCTTATTAAAACGTAATGTTATTACCTTTTAATCAGGAAGGATGCCAGTATACCTTGCTTAAACATAGAAGAATAATCTAAAGTGGATTCTGTGATGTAATGACATGCTTTTAGTTAAAGCCTGCTGATACTGGAGAGTATGATTGCTGCCTTTCTTACAAGATAGTTTTAAGGAGCCATTCAGCTCGTCTATAAACCTAAGTAATTGAAACAAGGGGGCCTTCCATCTATAAAGTGTAGCCTTGATCACAGAACTATTGAAATCTGCAAAATCCTTCCCTTCTTACAAAAATATCTCTATTGAACAAAATAGAGGTGTGCAGAGCGTGCACACCTCAGAAAGCGGAGCTGGGATTTCTTGTCACACGTCACACACAGACTGAGCCCTGGCAGTGCTCTGCAGTTGGCAATGGAGTGTTATGGTTAACACACACACTGTTTGCTTTCATTGCCATTTCATTTTTAAAATACTGTTACATTTTAACGTATTAGTTATCAGGCATCTAGATTTAACACTGCTGTCCTTCATTTATGAAGCATCTAGATTTAACACTGCTGTCCTTCATTTTTGTAAGATTTATTCCTGCTTGGTGGTGTAAGGAGGAGACAAAGCAGCGTGCAGGGTTACCTGGATTCTCCAGATGACCAGATCTGGAGGTGTTCAGGGTTGCGGAATGGCCAAATGTGAACTGGATTCCCACTGATTAGCTACATTTTATTTAATATGGGAAAAGTGGAGCCTCTACTCATTGTCATTCCTGTAAATATTGAGAGTGGTAGCACTGCTTGCGAGGACAGGATGGAGACGAGGTGAAAGCAGCTTTGAAGGGAACACTGGCCGCTTCCCTCCCAGGAGTTCAGACTGCGAATAGTTAGCAGTCCCATTTTCCCAAGCTAAATGAAGTCCCTGAGACATCTATTTTCTTTTCCTCATTTACCTTGATTAATATTTTTACCCAGCTTAGAGGAAACTGGATATTAACTTCTTTTCCTGAAGAAAGTTAAATTATTAAACTAATTTTGTCTGGTTTATTTTATGTCTTGAGGTTTTGGCGAAGCTGTCTGCCACATTTAAAAGACAATTTCTCATGGATGTTTCTGGATGTGAAATTTACATCAGGCTTTATATATTTATATTACTTTAAAATTGCTGTCTATTTGGAATTTGAGTTGCTATGGCCAGAACAACACCACCCAGATAAACAGAGGCAAACTATTGCAGAAAAGGCAAAGAAAAGCTAAGGAAAATATTTGGATTATAAAACAGAGATAAGTGAAAGCTTTGCAGAATGTGTATCTTTAGTAAGCTCTCTGCTTAGCTGTTCTAGACTATAAAGTTTGCATCTGCATTTAAACAGCTTGTAAGAAATGAAATGTGATTGATTGCAGGCAATTCCTAGTTGGCATGGGAAGCGGGCACGCAGTGCAGCGTATCCTGTGAGCCTCTCTGGCAGCATTTCAGGGATCAAACAGTTCAGATCAAAGGGACCAGCAAATGAGCAGGTCGCCAGAGGCAGGAGGTGTCAGGGCTCCGATTTTTCCTTGTGATAATTGTGTGAAAGAGGGGCAGAGCGCAGCACCCCCTGCGTCTGGTGGTGCGGTGACAGGCCAGCTTTGAGCAGGCAGCGTGAGCTGAGACCTCCTCTGCTCGGCTCACTTCCTGGCAGGTGTTTGCCAAAGGCCATTGTCACAGTCCTAAATCACATCGGGATTTTGGAATTCCCTCTTATTTGTTTATTTATTTATAAGAAGGCAGTATTATTCTGCATTTTTCTATGAATCGTCTTGCTTTGTTTTCAGGGGGATGAATTTAATGCTGTTGAAAGGTGCCATCCAGGCTTTATTTGCTGTGATTTGATGATTGACTTCTTGTGCTATCCCAAGTACAAAAAGAGGATCCTCTGTTTTCTCTGAGATTGTCTGGGACTAAATCTTATTCATAGTGTGTTGGATAGCTATTCTTTACCTCATAAATCACTGTTCTGTCATATTCACCTGCTGTGGGATGTTCAATGCATATCATCATTTACATTAAACCATTTACTTCATGAGAATGTGTTATACTGCTCTGTGATTTATGTTATCTGACATTTAAGACTGTTATGAATTGACAGTTGGAATATTAGAACGATAGGACTTTTTATAGCTTATGGTCATGATCCAAGAAGCAATTCATGCATTTTCTTAATAGATCGTACTTGTTAAAAGGGAACCAGACAGGAAAATTCTGCTTTTTTTATTCCTGATCCAGAAGTAAGACAGAACTCTGCTTAGGAACAAACCCGTTCAAGGGAAGGCAGAGCTGGAGGCAGGGGCAGTGATGGCAGCAGAGCAGTCAACATTCCTGTCCACCCATGGTCCCTCCTTGGACCATGGTTCATGTGCCCTTGGTCCTCCTACTTGTAAGTTTAGATTCACATTTAAGCAAGTGTGAACTTGTTTCAGCATAACATGGCACATTCCCTTCTCTGTTCGGGGCTCTATATTAAATTATTCGCCCTCTTTGTTTTTAAATGTGAAAAGTTAATATTTTTTTAAAGGTCAAGAAACTTATCAGGTTCTCTGAAACAGAGAAGATTATTTCCCCAACCAACTCCATTCCTCATACATAAAAGCCTTTTATAGCCATGTCACCCCAGCTCAGGATTTCTGTTGTTATTTCTATACTTGTGTATGTTCAACTTAATAAGCAGCACAGTCGACACCAAGCAGACTCAGCTTGCTTTCCCTTGACAAAATGACTGCTGGAGCATAGAAGGAACTAAACAAGTTAACTTTAAAATGTGTTTCTGTCTTTCGGTGTGCTACTGAGTCCCTCGTAGCTTTTGAACTTAGTACTGAGTTTTCACTACATTTTGTGGTAGGAGAAAAGTTTATTGAAGAGGTCTCTTCTAACCCTCTAACTCATTCTCAACCCTATCTGTGAATAATTTCTTACAGCAAAACATCTATGTTACTCACGAGAAAAATGCTCAAATGCTCATACTGCTAAAGGTTAAGCTGCCCATACATCTTAACTGAGCATTGCAACAAAATACTAAGAAGTATCCTGTTATTCCTTCTCGGTTTGTATGCTTTCTGGCTGCATTAACCCGTCATAAATAGTAGCGCTCCTCAACAGTTCCTCTCTCTTTAAGTATCACTCAATTTTATCTCATGTGTCAACAGCAGTTGATTTTACTCATCCCACAGCTGATGTTTCAGCAGTGCAGCTCGGCTCTCCTGCTGCCTGCAGCTTCTTGGCAAGCAGCGTGCACTGATCGCAGGTGCCATCCAAGCTCTAGCTTTAAAAGTACACACATATCCTGCACTCGCCAGATGCCTAAATAGATGATGCAAAAGTGTCCTGCAGAGAAGGCAGCTATTGCCATATCCTAATCGAAGATATGCTAAAAGACCAAACTCATTAGTTTTTTGATAAATGGCTTCTCTATTGAGCAAGGCCTTTTGAGTTTTTAATCACAGGCCTAAGTTAGTAACTGTAGTTGCAGTTCAGTTGCACTTGATTGGAGACATAATAGACCTTTCTTCTTATATTTGTTTTGCTTCCCTGGGGCTTGTTGTCTCTAAAATATGAAATGACAGTCAAGCTTGTAAGTAGCTATGAGTACAGTAGTCAGAGGGGAATCCTCCTTTGCTTCATTTTCCAGAAGTTGTTTTCTTTCTTTTTTCCTACAGCAGTAAATGTAATGTGAAACCACTTGAGATATCAAAAATTCCTGATTCCTCCCTTTTTCTTCACTATTTTTCACTATTCACTTCCTGATTCCCCCTTTTCTTCACTATATATTTTTTTAATTCTTTGTTTTTTCTCTACATTTTTCCTGTTCTTGTTTCTTAAAAGAGTACTAAATAAATTAGGAAAATTCCTTCTTACAGCAAGTAGAAGAAATGGAATGAACTGAACATGAGAACTCACAGAAAGAAGAAAAAAAAGTTATGTTGCTTAATTCAGGGCAATAACAAACTCAAATTAGTTCAAACTAAAGACCCTGCACCAGCTGAGGAAAAGCTACAGTTTTACTTGCACATTAGACATAATGGGTCTATTTATCAGTTTAGATCTGACTTAAACAGCAAGAGACTATGGGTGAAATTCTCATTATGCCAAATCATTCTTAAACCATCTCAACAGTTTAACCTACCCTGAAGAAGGGAGTAAGAATAATTTATGTCCGTACTTAGACCTCTTCCATTGTCGGAACAATGTATGTGAATCACAGTGGGAAGGAGATTGGGATTCTGCATTATGATC
>JAUBOD010000907.1:832977-853409 GCA_032353885.1 Nothura maculosa | reverse complement strand
CTAGCAAAGAAATCACATTTTCCACAGGCTCAGAGGGAAAGTTCAGCCTTGTGTTTCCTTGCAAATTCTTCTGTGGTCACATATCATCTATGAAAGACCTCAATGATTTTTTGATGACAATATCTGTTTGAGCTTATACTTAATGTCTCTGAAAGATATTTTGGGAAAACTTATTATTTAGTACTTGAAAGATGGAAAAAGAAATAAGGAGGCTAAAAAATGAGATTTTAAAGCTGAGATCTAATTCTGTGTGTCAACAATTTGAGTAAACTTCAGACTGAATGTTCTGAGTACTGCAGCTCTTGTGAACTTCAAATTATTCAGTCCTCAATGGGACAGTATTTTTTTAAGGCTAGCATTCCAATTTGGAGTTGTTTGTTCAAGCAGGGACCTGAGCTCAACACAGCACTCAGTCGTGCAGGACAAGGGCCACCCCTTGGCCAGCTAGGAGGGCTGAAGGGCAGAATAGGGGCCGCCGACTTGGCAGTTGAGCGCAAAAATGAAAATCATAAGTAAAGGAAGAGGAGCTTTTAGTAGTAATCAATCCCATCCATCAGCAGAACCATTCCCCATGTTCTTTTAGTATCTTGACAGCCAAAAAATAAACAAATAAAGGAGAGAAAAGAATAGAAAGGTTATTAAGAGGTAAATAACAAAATGCCAAAGAGCTTTTCCCAAGAAACCACGTGCTGCATCCACACAGAACTGTGTGAGCGTCGTGCTTTACGTCTCGTGGCCCGAGGGGACTTATTTGCCAATACTTCCCAGCCAAGGTATAGGCCAGATGAGCAATCAGCAGACTGATAGCTGCAGTCGTCGGGGCAGCAACTGGGCTAGTGAAATAGATCTCTGATCGCTGAGGAGCTCTGGGAGGTGCGAGCAGAGGGTTTGACTGATTAGGGTAATAGCAGAACTGCCCAGAAGGTGTGACAAATAAAGCATGAATATTGAGATGTGCCCAGGCTTTGTGCTACCTTTGCTGTGAGCGACTGCCTCAAGTGAGTCTGCACATGAGCACCACAACTGTAAAGTTGCTGATTTTGCAGACATTTGTTCCTCAGCTTGATAAGTTAATATATATTGTTTAACATGATAATTTAGCAAGCTGTTGTTTTGTGGCTTGAAAGCCAGCTGCGTTTGATTGATGCCAGGAATGGAAGTATTTATAAAATGACACTGAATTAGAAGTAGTCAGTTTATGGGTCTGGGGAAATGAATCTTTTATGAAGAATAAAACTTTATGATGAAGGAGTAATACTGAGGAAGTATGCAGCTTGAATTAAACTCTTTTGGAATGGAGTCTGTGCTGTAAAGCCTTTTCAAATATACATTTGTGCCACTTGCTGCATTTTTGGGAAATGGATCTCTAAGCATATTCTTTAAAGGGGGCCCACTCCAGACTCACTCAATGTGGGTACATTCTGCAATCAGCTAAACAGGGTGGGCTAGTTGGAAATACAGGCCCTGGACTCCTACAAAAGCTGCTTGGAAGATGTTTTAGCTTCTGGTTTAAACCCATTGTGAATTTTGAGGCACCAAATACAAATTATAGATTTTCTTTAAAATAAATGTAGGGGTCTTTTCAAATGGAATAGGATATAGCCCAAGCACCGCTTGTTATGCTTCTGACCTCGCATGCTGGTCTTGTTGGTGAGCACGAGAGCAGGAGCCAGTGTCTTTCTGAACATGAACCGTTCCCAGCCCAGCACCCACTGAGTTCAGCAAAGCATTTCTTTCTTCATTTCCTCGTTCATAAAAGGGATATTCAGCAGCATCTCTGGGTGTTTTAGCAATTTAAGCGTATAGGTGATGTTTAAAGAGCGACAGTTCTGTTTATTGATGTTTGTGAACAAATTACAGATAAAGCCTTGTACCAATATCCCAAAACCTTCAGCAAAGGCAACGTAGAAACCAAAAGGTCTAATTCTTTAAAGCTTTCCCCCTGCCAGCATCTCTATGTGATCTGAACATAAAATTCTGCTCTTCTGCACTCGCTGCTGGAGTTTTGTGCGGGTTTGCACAGGAGAAATGATTGTGCGGAGCGAGATAACGGCTGGTGACCAGCACGGCTGAAGAACTGCAGCTGACAAATCACAGTCAGATTCAGCCTCTGTGTGGAGTCTGTTTTGTGCCACAGCAACTAGAGATCTGAGATTTACGTCAGATCAGATCTTAACATCTGTATGTGCCTTCCAAAGGTTTACTGGGAGAAATACTGCGGTAGACCTCTCTAGGACCACTGTGTAAATGGGACTGCAGCAGGAGTATATTTCAATGAATATATTTCAATCAGAGTTTAAATCTTTGCTGAGCATCTAGGAGATTATAAATGCTGGAATTTATATTCACTTAAAATACAGATGTACTTAAAGACCATGGCATCCCATTAAATTGTGTTTTTCAAGGAAGGGTTATGTACTAAATTCCCATTGAATTTCATTTGAATTTTAGTAGTTTTGTGATCCCTTCAAGATTTACCTTGATTCTTATTTCACAGAATTCATGTAGCTTCAGAGCTGTTCATCACCCACATTATCTAACACAAATACAAATGATCTTTCTCAAATACAGTAACCACCTAAACTAGCACTGCACGTTGTAAGTTCTCCATGGTTGTGAGGAGGGAATTTCCATTCTTCAGAAAGCAACTATTTTTCTTCAGAAGGAGTCTCAGACAAAGCAGGTGAAATACCAGGGCTAGGATGATCCTGTAATATTGAAAAACATGGCATGGCATCCAGTGGTAAGCTGCTTTTTGAGCTGTCTGACCTTTAATCACTGGTGAATAAAACCAACGTGCTGTCAGATCTCTTATATTTCTCAAGGGGGTAACTCTGCCTGAAGTAGCAGTGCAGTAAAACCTCCAAGAGCTTAGACTCAAGGTCGCCACAACATGCGGCAATTCTTTGTACTCTTAGATGTGTAACACAAGGGAGAGAAAAAGAGGAAACATCTAAACAAGTGAGTCTAAGAGGGAGCCAGGCAGTTATGTCAGCCTATAAATGAAGATGTTTTTGTTTCCATATTTTTTCAGCAATATTCCATTTTTGTTTGGTTCTTAAGTCATCTGTGCTCGAAGACCTTCGGGAAGAAACTCGCTGTTTTATCATTGCAGATGACTGATCTCTCTGTCTGTTCTGCAGGCGGTGTCAGTGTAATATTGGCTTTGACTTTGTAGCAGAAGGCTTTAATTCCTTGTAGTTTTGTGGCTGTGGAGCGCAAGGCGGGCGCTGGAGAACAGCTTGTGTGGTTGTACAGACCTGTTGTGAAGTGGAAATGTGTTTGAAATGTGTTTCATGGTGATGTTTTAAAGTAATACTTGCCTATTGGGAGCCTATGGAGCAATAAAAGGGTTAGCCACCATGGAAGAATTGAACTCTTAACAGGAAAAAATATTAATTGACTTTGAGGTTGCGGTTCACACATTAAATAATTTGGTTTTAGTATTAAGGTACTTAAATGCAAATTGCGTATTTGATGGGCTTCACTAAATTATGTTTTGTTGAGATTTTAGGCAAAAGAACATATACTTGGATTCCCAATTAGAATTTGAACATGGATTGCTAACACTTTTTGCATTAATTTGTACTTTATTTTGATTCAGCATGGAAACTAATTTGTTGATTTGATCGTGACTCTTTTTCTTATTTGGCAGGATTTTATTGTTTGCTCGGGTTAATTTTACCAGAAATATTTTACTATTTTTAATGAGATTGTCTTTACAGTAATGCCTATATACACACACCTAAAAATAAACAGAATAAAAACTGCAGTGATCTGAGAGTGAACATCTCAGGGCTATGCCCAGGTGTCTGATTAATTCCTTTCTTGGCTTCCCTCTGTACTGTACAAAATAAATAAAAAGCGCTATGGTAGAATTTTATAGGCCCACGGGAGGCTGGCAGAGCCCCGTCTGAGGCAGACGATGCAGGAGTACGTGCTGCACCGGTGAACAGGAGAATTAGCAGCACCTCCATCCTCCCTGTTAATGTGGTGTTGAAGAGGATGGGAGTCTTTTTTTTCCTCTGTACATCACTTAAGATGCTGTGCAATCAACAGTGTTTACCCTGTAGCGTGTTCTGTATGCTCCAGAATCTTCATCTCTGAAACAATTTCTCCACTCTAAAGATACAGTCTAGCACTACAGTCTTTTTGTATTGAGAATGATACAGTAAGATAATTAAATGAAGATTAGAATAATATAGGATTTAGTCATGATTGAATTTGTCTTATTGACAAATGACTTGTAATACCCAATGAATTCTGAAACTTTAAAACAGAAGCCTTTCCTTTACTTTAACATCTTTATCCTGTGGACTCTCTACCAGTAAAAATCAAAGTGTGGAAGGTAAATCTATAGTTCATCTAGTGAAAAGTCATTAAAGTAACAAAGCTTATAGATATGGGGGACTTGTGTTGGAGTCATTTGTCTGCTGCCAACCAGAAACACATCTTGTGTTGTTGGCTCAGCAGCAAGGAAAAACAAGACAAATCCAATTACAGATTAACTATGAAGTGAAATTACTTAGTGGTCTCACTGAGATAATTTGTGTTTTATACCCACATGGTTCTCGCATGTGAAAGCAGAATCATTTTCCTTGTCCTCCCTAATTGCATTCTGTTGTCTTGTCTTTCCACGTCTCCTGTAGGAACGACGGTGATGCGCATGACAGCGTTCGATGCTGACGACGCCAACACAGACAACGCTCTCCTGCGCTATAACATCCTTAAACAGACACCCACCAAACCGTCCCCAAACATGTTCTATATTGACCCGGAGAAGGGGGACATCGTCACAGTGGTGTCACCAGTACTGTTGGATCGTGAGGTAAGTGAGGCCTTTCCTGTTTTCAGTCTAGCAGCTCAACGTCTGTGCTTATATTCATCAACTGGGACCAGGTTACAGAGTGTCTGAGAGATGCGGGCCAGGCGCGAAATTTTGTCCAGTCTTTACGTAGTTCTTTTTTCCTTATTTTGGTATATGAAGTCATCAGCCATGACTTCTGACATTATAAATTTGGTAGTTCATCTATTCTGGACAAGACTTCTTGTGTTGAGTGCTGAGGGCAAAGATCCCTGGAATGGAATTTGACCTAGAGTTATCAATTAACTATTTGGAAACGAACAAGAAAATACTTGTGTGTACAGCCTGTCGTGAGTTTCTGCTATTCACAGTTTGGTGCTTTAAACGCATCTCCAGAGTTTCCTTTTCTGTGGAATACATATGTTGCCATAATGATGACTTCTTAAACAATATCTCTGTGAATTAACAGTTTCTTTGGGTGACGAAAACCAATATGCTCTTAGGTCCCTGATGGTGACAAAGTCCTCCTCTCATAGACTCCTTCAGGCAAATCCAAAGATCTTAACTTTTCACCCATTACCCTTGCATTTTGCGAGCTGCAACTGAGTGCATGTGATGATTTACTGAACTTATCCTTTGAACGCTAGATTAGGAATATGCAATATTCTCAACGTTTCTCATTTTAACCACGTGGAAGTGATGCCAATGCCACTTCTGATTTCATGTGACTTTATCTTTTCTACAAGCTTTTCCAACAGGAGACATTCAGTGGGTAAAACAGATACACATTCTAATAAAACCATGGTATTGTCTTGTAGATCTGTCTTTTAAATTCATACAATTCTTTCATTCTTGTCTGGGTGGCTATAGAATCTTGCGCAAATGAAGACAGATATAAAATCACTGCCTTTATGCCCCAAGTTTCCCTTCCAACTTCACTGCTTAAGTTCAAAAGCTTTATACCATTTTCTAAAGTCAGTTTAGCTAATATGTAACCATTCCCCAGATTAAACCAATTTACTCAAAATTGGAAAATCAATGGAAGGGAATGAACACGCCGGCTTTTCCTAGTATCTTCTAAAGGTCAACGGAGATTCATGAAATAATGACACTGTCCCCATGCAAGAAATTTGGCCTCAATCGAACAGGCATTACTGCTGGATAGTATATCCTGAAAGTAAGATCTGAATTCCCCAAGATTTTTAATAATCGTTGATTCAGTAAATTTGCTTTCAAAGTGGCATGGCAAACGGCAGCCTTGTGGAAACTGCAGAGTAATTTTTGTTGTTGCTGCAAATGTTGAATGTTTTATGAGCGAGAATATAAGGCTGTGTAAAATTGTAACACTAAAAAGCATTATCCGCAGTTAAATTTCCATCTAATATTGACTTTTCAGGTAAAAGGCTTGGGGAGAAAGTGTCAACTTTCTGTTTCTGCAGAAACTGCTCTGGGTTGTGCCATGCCCAACCCTGTCATCATAGTAGGTTGAGTGTCTTCTCCCCTTTCCTGCTCACCTAGATCTTGTGTAGCAGCTGATGTTGGTGCTGCCCCACTTGGACCCCTGGAACTAGTGACCCACAAGCAAAGATGTACAACACCTTACAACAGCTGTCTTTAATTGTGACATCTTTTAGGAGAAAATGGCCTAATAATCCTCTTCCAAACAACCTGGATAGCAACATAATTCCAATACTGTAACTATCTCTAGGTGTTTCACCAGCCCCTGAAATGGAATTATTATAAAAGCCTTGGAGAAATGACTTGGGCGTGATGGAAAATTGGTGGACAAGGAGTCCTCCTTGCCACAGCCACCTTGCATTTTTATGTGTTTTGCCAGCTTGTTCTAGTTTTTTTTTTAGTTTTAGTTTTTGGGTTTTTTGAATCATAAAAACTATTGCCAATCAAATGTAGATTTTCTTAGTTGCTCCTTGTAGATATATTAGTTAAAACTCTATTAGCCCTGAACACCAAGTAGCTGTATTTGAGATAAAAACTCTTTGGAATGGATACGGAGAGGGGAGAAAAGCTATTTATCATCTCTGATGTGTATGCACTAGAGGCTGATATAAACTATTTTACAGTGAGATAAAATGCTGATAAAATTTACTCTCATTTTCCATCTCCTTTAATATTCTTAACCATAGCTAGATGTTGATGCTTTTGGAACCTTCTATGTGATACACTGACAGAATGTAAATTGCTATTTTTTATTTTAACTATTATTTCTTTCATGTTGGTCTAGCAGAGGGAACAGGAAACTGGGGATACTGCCCGGTGGGAGACACTGAGATGTGGAGATGCAGTGTATCTGGATGTTTTTGAACATACACGAGAATCTTTATTACTTTTTCCATGCTTCTGAAGTTTGAGAGGGGTTGCCATAATATAGCCAGGGTTTTTTTTTATTTTTTAGTACAATGCTAAAGCTAGATATTCACCCTAATGTAAAACAAAGTTTGCATGTCTGGAGAACTTAGATGTTGTATTCAATGGGTGTGGGAGTATCTCAGTATGCAAAAGTGATTTTTATCTCCTTAAAATTAAGCAATTAAGCTAAATATTTGCTCTTTTTTTTGAGTAATACTTTGGATTAAAACTGAATTCTCAGTAGATGCTTTATGTTTATAGAGAATATGTGGATGAGAAAGCCAATGGGTGCCACCTCTCCTCCATGAATGATTGCAGAACAGTGCCGTGCACTAGCAAGAGGGAATGCGAACTCTGGAAGTCATTGCACTGACTTTAGCACCATCTTCTTTTTATACTAGAAATATGTATCTAAATATGCATCTAGAAATACAGAGTGGTTCTGAGGTCTTTTCTCTGGGTTGCTCGCCTGCTGCCTGCTCCCCAAGATAGCTATTTTCATGTTCAGGAGATGCATAAAATGCAGCACCGAATCAAAATCTTGTAGAGTAATAAGATACAGTGTCTTAAATCTTTCAGCCGCATCCAATTTTCATGAATTAGGGTTTCCCATAACTTCGTGTGAATTGGACTTGTTTTACAAGTCTGGGTGTTTAATTTAGCATGGATGGGTGAAAGTGTTTGCTCTGGTGCTATTTCCACAGTATAGTATCACTTACAAAAGTGTTAAGGGAAGAAGTCAATCACTTCTTCACCATGTGCAGAAGGTGTTGAGTAGTTCCCCAGGTTGCATCCAGCCAACTGCTGAGCGCCATTGATCCCTAGTGCCATCCCTAGTGATGGGAGCAGGGGAAGGCCTGCATAGAAAGGTTCAGCATCTTGCAGGATTTGTCTGGCCTGAATCTATCAGGATTTTTTTATTTATAAATTTTTCAGTTTCAAAATTGTTTACAAAAGTGTGTGTTCCTCAGGGTTTTCAGCAAAGCTCAGATAATTTATTGAAGAACATCCATTTTCATTTTGAGAAGGCAGGTAAGGACATATTTTTGATGATTAATGTGCATTTTTTCTTGTGGGAGTTAAGCATCCTTGAATGTGTCAGCAAGAAAGATTGAAGAGCGTTAGGGGGCAAATTATACCTCCAGATAACCACTGGAGAATGCTTTTTGATTCATAGATTCACAGGAGAAGGATGCCCTCCACCAAAGTGTATAGTCCAAATGACCCAATATAAAGCACATCAGATTAAGAAAAAGGAAAGGAGGAAATGTCCCCAGTTTTGTATTTCAGGGATGAAGAGTCCATTTCAAAGTGACGCTTGTGTGCAGTAAAATAAAAATAATGCTCCTTGTATGCATAGTAGGAGAAAACACTTGTGTTGTCAACCCTTCCAAATTCCTCGATGAAACAATATTTTATTATTTCTACTTGCCCACAATGCTCTTTTGCCAGCGTTACAGACCCCCCACTCTGCAAGAAAACAATTGTTTTGTATAAATTTAGTAGGACTGTAGTACTATCAGAAAGCTACTTGCACAGCTATGAGTGCAATGCTTGCTTTACTCCTTAGATTTTGAGGAATAATATATGTTTCCATTAGGAACTTCTGTACTTAATTTGGAATAAAGTTGAGTGCTAGATTGAGATGTCTAGGAAATACTAAGGAAGGAAATAGTTGAGGAAAGACTTAAGCGAGTTGGACCTGTTTGGCGTGGAGAAGACTGAGATCTCATCAATATGTAAGAGTACTGGAGGGGAGAATGTAGGGAGGATGGGGCCAAACTCTTTTTGGTGGTGGCCAGTACCGGGACATGGGGCAATGGGTACGAGTCAAAACCCAGGCAGTTCCATCTCCAGGTGAGGAGGAATTTCTTCACTGTGAGGATGACAGACCTGGAACAGGCTGCCCAGGGAGGTTGTGGAGTCTCCTTCTCTGGAGATCTTCCAAACCTGCCTGGTTGCCACCCTGTGCCCCATGTTCTAGGTTCTCCCCTTGCTTGAGCAGGAGAGTTGGACTAGATGATCCCTTCGACCCTCAACCTTTCTGTGATTCTGGGATGTCTGCTCCATGCTGGACTGTACACTTCCGCGCACACTTCTATCCACAACCTCTCAGCAGAACGTGAATACGTGGGAAACTCTGGGCTGCTTTCAGTATTGGAACATCTCTAGAGAGGCCAACTCACCATGACCCTCTGCAGCCATCCCACCATTTCAGCAAGCATTTCCTAGGTGTTGAGTTCTTTTGAACCAACATTAGTGCATCAAAATAGCCCTACTTATGTCTTACATACTTCTCACACTCCTTTTTACTTGGAGCTTTATGCTGTGAACCACGAGAAAACTAGTTAGACTTGCTAATGGTTATGTAGACAGCTTTTAAGTGTGGAACAGGTGATGAGAGCGTACATAAATGTTCTTCACAGTTTTCAACTGGTTCTTCTGTGATAAGAAAATCATAGTGTTCTTGTTGATAGGACATAAATTCTCTGAAGGGGGAGCAGTAGGACCAGTCCACTTCTGCAGATGGCCACTGCCCTCTTTATCTTTATTTTCCGTTTTAGAGATATGTGTCTTAAGCAGTCAATACACTTATTACCTACTCGATCTAAATGCAAATGCCAGAGCAACAGCACACTCTCATTTTTAATGAAAGATATTAATCTTTTCAGCAAATGCATTACACATTTGATCTTCATATTAACCTCTAAAATATTCATGTTTACTCTGATTGTAGGCAAATGTATATCTTCAAGCACATTGGCTCTGAGTCAGAATAATTGTATCATTTTGTCTTGTTTTCACTGGCAAAAATCCCACTCAAAAAGCTTTACCTTATTCCTTATTTTTCAATACACTAAATCCTCAGCTGGACCTTAGTTTCTATGGCCTTTTTTTTTTTTTAAGGACACGTATGGCAATATCTTTTTTTCTCCCCACTTATAATTCAAGGAATTCAAGGCAAACAAAGCAATTCATCCTCTTCCCTTGATTAATACATTCCTTATGGTGTTGTCTCTACATTCCTTATGCCGTTGTCTCTGATACCTTTAAATGTGGGGAACAATGGTCTTCAGTCAGTCTTTTTCAGAGATTATTCCACAGGTTGTCTCAAATATTACAGTCTCAAATATTACTGATTTTTAAAGACGTTAAGGACGCCACATTTTGCCTTTCTAATAATCTTGCTTTGTGAATTATGTCACCTTTTGCAGGTCCATGGAACAAAATTATACTGTCCCTCTTCATATGTCATCTTTTTTTTTAATATTCTCTTTATAAAACAATGGTGAGAAAATATTTTGATCTAATAAAGTGATGGAGATCAAATATTTTAGTATTCAAAGCCCAGTGCAATCTGTATTTTAGTCCTGTGAACAAGGGCATTGTGTGGCAGGTGGCTGATCTCTTGGAGCTACATTCACAAAGAAATTGATGTATTTCAGCCCTTTTTCTAGCTCAAAATCAAATATAAAATTATTCTTAATCACAATGTTCTGATTTTGACCTACAACTTTTTTTTATTATTATTTCCAAATCATAAAAAATGCCAAAGCTTTTTTTTTTCCCTGAGATATTTTTACTGGTGTCATTTCAGTCTTTTTTTTTCTTTTTGAAAAAGCATTTCACTCCTCATGTAGAAATTGTTATAAATTTGAAATAATAATTACTGCCATCAATAATACAATCAACATATTAATCATTTTACATTTACAAATGGGCAAGCATGTTATAAGTTTGCAGTGTTAAAATATTTTCAAGAGACCAGTTATATTTGTAATATCTTTGCATTTTCAATTTGCAAAGAGGCGGAACCTGCACTGAGAATTATCAGGGAATTTAGAGACAACTTTCAGTGCTGTATGAAGACCCAGTCATTAGTTTACGTTAAAAGACCTGTTTCAAAATATTTGTAACTTTGAAGTGAAGCTACAAGGGAAATGAGACATAGGAAGGAGAAAATGCGCATTATGATCCTGGCTTATGGATGAATGGGCAGAGAGTTGGAAGGTGCTTGTTAGTGAGATGTAAACTCATAATTAATGTTATATAATGATGAACTGTTTTCCTGCATGGCTTCAATGCAAGCAGGGATAAGGAAAGCGGCTTTATGGTCAGTAACAGGAATTTGCAGCTAGTTTCCTGTTGGGTTTTGATGAGGGAGTTCATTAACCCATTCTCAAATCTCAAAAGATGCACATAAAAGACAACATAGCTAAACGTACGTAGTATCATTCCGGTTGGAAATAATGACAGTTCCCATTGCCAGAATGGAAAACATCTTCATAAAAACAAGGTTCATTTGTGTAAACCCACAGCAGCAGAATTTCTCCAAAATGTTCATTACAGGACTTTCATTTCCTTCAACACATGGTTTGAAGATCAGTTTTTTGTTTGTTTTGTTTCGTTTTGTTTAAATCGCCTACAATTAATAGGGATGGAGCTTCCTCAGGGAGCGCCTCACAGCGCCTCAGGGAGCGCCTCACAGCAGTCAGGCATGAAATGGCCTCTCCTGGAGAGGGAATGTAGCTGTGAGCGCCACGAGGCAGATTCACCACTGGATATTCATATTGTTTCCACACACATAAAATAAAATTCCTACTGCTGGGGAAAAAAAAAAGGAAAGAAAAATCCCTGAGGGAACAAAACTCTCTCTGCAGACTTGAGACGGTGTCGTTGTTCTCTACAGCCACAGCTCGGCTCTGGAATGGCTGCTGAACCACCATAACCAGGAGCCATTGGACAGCAACCATGCCTGACAGCTCTTGGGCAGGTTCAACTCCTAAATTGAGCATAATCTGCAACTTTTAAGCTTTTAAAACAGTGTATTACAGGTGGGGCACATAACCACTTAAGAGGCAGAACTTTGGAAGGCCACATTTTCATGCCAATGTCCATGAGCGGCATAAAAATCCAGCTGCTGCTTGGAGGAATCTTTCTACTTCTTTTCTTTCTCCATGTTTTATCCTAAATAGGAGGATAAATAGCGTATGTTATTCACCACACCACAGAAAAACAGAAGACTCTCAACAAACCGTGACCTTCCTTAAAAAAAAAGTCCTCCTGTAATAGCTTGCATGCTTGATAGGCTCCCTCTATATTTTCCACAAGAAAATGTGTACTGGATTTTCTTACTTTCCATTTTGCAGTTTTCCATTTCAATATCCTTTCATCCACACTTTGGATTAAGGCTTGTGGCATCACAAGTTTCTGTGCAGATAGTTTCCTGATCCTGTAGACATGTCACTCACCTAAATATCATGAGTTTCCTTGACACTGCTGTATTGCAAAATGATTTAAAAAAATGTCTTCCTCAAGACATTTAGTAAGAGACACTCAGAGACTGATAGCAGCTGCCCATATGCTTTGAATAGAGGCTGATAACTGAAAAGCGTTATCTCATTTTGTCTAGAGTTTCTTTATTTAAAAAAAAATGAAAGGGATATTAGCTCTATGGATGTCTAGATGTTAAAATCCTACTGTGACAAATGACAAATCTTAGAGACAGGGGTAAAAAAGCAATGTACTTAACAAAATTTCCAGTGATAGATTTTGCTGAAAGAGCTTGGTAAAGTATTGCTGAATGCTGTCACATATTCTGCTAGTACAAAGGGCCCGAAAGCTCAGCTACAGCAGAAGATGGGAAAACTTAAAAGTCCAGCTTGCAAACATCCCATGAATTTTGTGGGGTTTTGCTTTCAGTTCAAGGGAAAGAGGATTGGAAGGGACAAAAGGCAAAAGAAATCCAAAAGGCCCCCATTTCCCATGCCTTCCCATGCTAAAGAATAAACCTGTAAAGCTAGAAATACGACTCTTCTGCCCAGTGTGCTGTGTAGGCTTATCACCTCTTTCTCTTCCAATATCCCCATTTTCAGACAGGTTTTGTTGCCTGAATAAGATGAATTTCTTCTCACTGTGAAAGTAACAATACTTGTGAAACATATGTAAGTTAATATTGCTTGAAAACAGCTCTGGGAGCTTTCTGTTTTAAAAAACGTGGGTTTTGCACCTTGCACCAAGAACCAATATTTTAGAAAGTTTTAGCACTGAACCACTGCTGTTCAGAGGACAAAAATGAAAACATTTGGAAGGAAGCAGAAGAAATCAAAAGAATAAAACTGTGATTTAATTTCTGATTCTGTTCCCAACTTTCTTAAAAAAAAATATTGCTATCAGATAAATATATAGTTATTTGTGGTGTTACGTTAGTGTAGTTCAGTTTTTCCAGTGCTGCTGTTGTAAAAGAAATCTGGCATCAATGCTATTACTTTAGATTCCTGTGAGTGCCAATCAGATAACAGGTTCATCTTTCTCATTATATTTTGACTTTCTTTCATTTGTCTTGTTTTATTATGACTTTCTATTTTTAGAGCGTGTGTAGCAAAAACTATTTAAAATGTGCTGTTCTGAAGTAGATTTTTATCTTAAAATCCACCAGAAAATTGTCCTTTCTCTCTAAATTCTCCATAATTGTACTTGTCCTTTGTTCTAGGGTATCTAAACACCATAGCATGAATTAAAACAGGGGTTTGCAGCTTTTGCTTACAGTGTAATTGTGTTTTGCTGGTTTCTGTAAGAAGTATTAGGCAACATTTCTCTTTTTAGTTGTGTCAATATCCAGTAGTCCTCAGAGTCTGCAATATCGAAGTACATAAATCCATTCAAAGAAAATCTTTAGAGTACTTGAATAATATTAATTTTTATTTTTCTTTTTATATTCTCAGTAAATCTATGAAAAGGTAATAAAAGAAGGAAGAATGTGAATAAAGGAAGTATGTGGTATTTGAAGTTTACCTTTTAGTTCTTGCCACAAGTCAACACTGGTAAATACACAGAAATCTCCTAAGAAATATCCCTCTGAAGAGACTTGGAGATGGATAAACTGTTGGAGATGGATAGATTGCAGTATTAAGCACATATAAAGGGTCATGTCAATCACATTCTTTTTTGGACTAGGGAATCCAATAGTATTTTGCTTGCAATACACTCACATAACTGTTTTGCCTACTGGAGTATTTTTCATTGTTAGACAAAAAGAAAATTGAAGTCTTAATTAAAACATAGCTGGAGCATTCCAGAGAGGCCAGTGGCAGCCTCTGAATCTGGTTTTGGCTGTAAATGCTGGACATTACATTCGGATTATGAATGTATATACAAGCATTTCAGAAGCTCAAAATCTGAAGCATAGATGAAGCCATGCAATCATGTGGGTGATTACTGTAGGATTAAAGCAGCTCAACCTAGCACACAAGGGCTAGGCTTGTCTTTATACACAAGCTATGTTCTGTTTTGATCAGGGTATGAACATTCCCTAAATTATTGATTTCCCTTGCTGGAAGATGATGGCATGCTCAGTCAGTGATAAAAATACTTCTGTTTAGGCATGTAATACAGTTTTGCTGATCACATTTTACAGTTTGCTTTTGATACCTTTAATTTGATCTGTCTTGTAGCATGGAATATTTTTTTTACGGGCAAACTCAATTTCCTCTGGAGGAAATCTCTAGAGAAAGGTAACACCTCCAGACTCATATAGAAATCACCCTTAAGGGAAGATATTGCTCATTCAGAAAGTGATTTGTAAACACTTTAACGTACTGACATATTATACTGTCATTTTAAAGAGATGCCTCATCTGAAACATGAATTCTGCACTGTAGGTTGATGGTACCGTGGTCCACTATTTGTGAATGCAGAAGAGAAGAGGTGCAGTCCTTGAAATGGGGGTGTTTTCATTGACAATCATGAAAATATTTCAATTTTAAGAAAGTGGACCAGAAAAGGGTCCCAGAATCTGGCCTTTGCTGCTGTGGTGAGAAGGAAATGAAATAAATTTTATTCCAAATGTATTTCAATTTAATAAACATCTGTCATGTATATTTAGAAATGGCATTTCAGGATAGTAATTATATCATCTCAAAATAAGTCCTCCTCAAAGGAGAATTGAAGTGACAGACTGAAGAAAATGAAACATGACGTTGCTCATTCTCCCTTCGTCCTAGAGCTAAAATTTAAATTAATTTTCTTCTTCTTGTCAGAAAGTATTTTAATTGGAAATTATTTTTGATTGCTGTTTTCAGATAGGAATGGGATCGTTCTAGTGTGTGTGTACAGAAGTTGTTTAGTGCCTCCATAATATTTTACTAAATTAATCATTTGCAGATACTTTGAATAGTTGAAGTCTATACTGGCAATTCCAAAGGTTAAACAAAGGAATTGAGATAAGCATAAAGGCTTTCTTTTCCTTATTTTTTGTTTTGTTCCTCAACATCTTTACATACATCTATGTTGCATTTGTTACTACAGTTACCTGCCTGTTACGAGTAACAAATACTTGATATTAGCAGTAGCTAGCCCAGGGAAGTTGGACGTGCTGTTGCCATTTGGGTTGCATTTGCCACCAAATTTTGTGAGGCCAATTTAGAAATGTTGGCGAGAAGTTGAGGAGCCGAGGCAGATAGTGCAGGAGAGGCAAGTGTCTCCATAGTGGGGAGACCTTGGTCAACTCAGCTCTCCTCCCCAATGGCCATGTCCTCCTGTCACCTGTGTAGTTTTGTTGTATTCATTTCTCCTTTCTTGAAGTGTGTGTAAAATCATGGGAATTATTTAGTTACATATTTTCATGTGTAGCTTATATTTGAAAATTGATTTTTTTTTAAAAAAAAATATATTAAACCCTTGAAAGTTGCACTCTTTCATCCAGCCGCAGAACATTGGACCAGGCTGGCACAGCTACTCCAGTTTATAGAGGTTATGTGTATTTCTACTTTCCTCTTCTTCTATTGAGAGTTCTTTGTAAGACATTTTCAAACAGGCTTGCATTTATTTAATTGGAAGCTGTGACGCACGGGCAATTTCATGTGACTGCCTTGTGGCTGTCATAAGAGCCTTAGTGTGGAAAAGGACAATCACATCCCATGGAGAGCTGCAGATCCCAGTAAATCAAGCTTTTAGAAAAGGAGCTAGGAAAAAAAGGAAGACTCACAACTCGATTTAAGAGAGGATGCAATCTTTTAAAACAAAGTCAACATTTAGGACTGTATAAATCAGGAGGTTGGTTTTTCCTTCAGCTGCCAAGAACTTGTTTTCTTGCAGCAGGAAGAAGCAGAATATTGAATACCTGGCTTCAGAAAGTTGTAATAGAAACTCTATCGTGTTAGGCATTTTCCACCAGCATCAGTATATCAGCTTGTTTTTTTTTTTTTTTCTTTTCCCCATAGTTCATGCATCTATTTAGTTTATCAGCCTCTGTATGATGCAGAAAGGAGTTGATTACCTGACCTGACGTGTCAGTGTTATTTTTGGGAGGCAAAGAGCTTTGATGATTTGATCTTAGTGCCTTGGTAAGTTACTCCTACTTGAACAGATTGGATTCAAATTAAACTGAGGATATTAGTTTCCAATAGATAAGGCAAAATGTATTTCTCTTTTTTCATCTCTGAAATGATAGAAAGAAGTATGTAATTTTTGTTTCATGAAGATGGAAGACAGAAAGCTGACACAGATTTTGGAATATAAATTAAGAATTTAGATGGCATTTCAGGGAACTGATAAGAAGAAGATGCTGTGTGCTTTAGTTGGACTACAGCCTGTCTTTTCCAATCATATCTGGAGGAGATAAATTATATAGTGTAATGCAGACTATTACTGATAAGTGTAATGGATCAAATAGAATATTCTAAATGTTTCAATAAACAGTGGTGAGAAAGGTAACTTTCTAAACAGTTTCCTATTTTCTGTGCAGCACAGCTCAGAATATAATAGACAGTATCTTCAGAAGAAATCATGAGATGTACTGTCAAAAACATACCGGAATATTTTATATTTTTAAAATATATTTTCTACACAGTTATAATTATTGGACGAAAGTGAAAAAGTTTGTTACTGCCTTTTGCACATAAATATTTTTCCTATTCATATATGGGCAGAGCAATATCTACTCAAAGATACGATGGCTGATTTGGAACTTATAGGAATTCATGGTGCAAATAATACAAGTTAAAGGCTAAGAAACACACAGTGACTTATGAAAGAATTATTGGAAGAAGTAAAGAGAGGCGGCAGTAGAATGAGTTGTGGGACCAGTGTTGTAGGGCATTCCTGGGACTGCATGTGAGACCCTCCAGTTTGGGGTGTGATTGGGTTATCTAGTGACAGTTGTTGCTGCAGAAATTCAGGAGCAGCAACACCCTTATCTGGATAAAAGACACTGCTGCTTCCCCAAAGAGCCCCAACCAGTCATGCATTTCATGCCTTTGTTTATTGTCTACTTGTAATAAATTTGTGAAGATTTCTCCTGCTACTGTCCGCATCCATCTAGATCCAAAATAACGTAAATTAAGAAGAGCATGTCTAGTTGCTATTTCTACCCCGTATCTTTTTCTGCTGAATACCATTCTCCAGTTACTCAGCTAGGTCCTATCTGATGCTGAGCTGTCTCTGGTTGCATTTTGCTTCCTAAATGCATGCTGCTGTTGGCAGAGACTGGCCAAGCAGAGCACAACTAAGATTTATCTCCATTCAGTCCTTCCCTGGAGTAAGGAAAACCTCAAATAGCCTGTCTGTGCATCTCCTTTTTTCCAGGTAATCCATCTCTGGAAACTGTCTTTCATATGTATAATAGTCTCTTTGGGAAGACCAGAGACTCCTGCGTTAGTAGCACACTGATTTATTCCTCTGCTAATCCCTGTGTCCCTGTAAAGAGAGCAGTGTGGCGGCTGGTAGATTAGAAATTTTTATCTGAAAATAATAACTAGGTGGATAATGACAGAATAAAAAAGATTGGCTTTTGACTATCTTCATGCCATTTTCTCATCTGTTTCTATTTACCTGCCTTTTTTCTTCTAAATTTCTAGTCTGATAAATAATACCTTTTCAGTGACTCTCACATGGTGGTGAATTTCAATGAGGAACATGTATTTAAGAAAATAATGTGTTTCAAAAAGTTTTCAGTGTCAGTGAGGTTACAGAGAAAGTAAAAAGAAATAAAGAGGAGTTAGAAATATATTAATGCCATAATAAAAAGGATAGGTTTACCACTCTGGAACACAACTGAGCAAAACTGCAGGGTAAACATAAACTGGGAAGAAAACCAGGAATGGGGAAATGGGTACAAAACAGCACAAAAAATATAGAGTGCTGAGTTAGAATTTGGCTAGTTCAATTGTATGCATTGGATTTATGAGTAATGGAATGAAACTAGACAAAATACGTGGGAATGTTTCCCATCAAGATTGGACTCTGAACTGATCTCCCAATGAATATCCAAGCGTATCTTGCAAAGAGGAATAGAAGATAAAATGCCTGAAAACATTTATCTGTATACTTTAACAAAAAAGCTAATTTATGAACAAGCTACCAGTCAGAGCAATTAACTTTCAGGGTTGAAAATGTTTATTTCTTTACATTTAGATGTATTTCTTAAAGACAGATTTTAATACGCTGTGGAAAATCTGTACTGGGTTGCATTCCAGATAGTTTTGAATCTTGTGGGTAGTTCTGTGCTTAAGATTGCAAGAGCGTAGAACAAGTAAACAGGAAAAAAATATTTTACAAGGCCCACGAAAATAAGTCCTTTAAGGCATCTACAATGTAGAGCAATCAGTAGATAGCTGTGTTCATCAGATGTGTGGAGAGCAGCGATGAATGTAATGGAAAAGCAAGCAGGTGAAAAGCATGCGTGTTATTACGGACGAACTCCAATGACTTTAGAGAAGAATGGTTCATTTCTGAATATCCAGATGTTCAGATAAAAGGTGCTATTTAAAATTAGCACAAACTTCCCCCTATCCTTCTAGAGAGCACCAGATTTTTTGAAGTCTTTTAAAAGATATAAATTAAGTGCTTCAGAAAAAAATGCAAATCAACACATATAAGCGTGGCAGAAGAATAGAAACAAGAAAGGGTTTGAAATGTTATTTTATCCACATTGTTTTAGATTTTGTGAGTCATCCAAGCTTCTTCTGCAGTGTAGAAAATTGCTTCAGAAATTGCTCCAGGCAGTTAGATCAAAAATCATGTTTCCAGATTTGTTCGGACTTACTACACTTGTTCACATCTGCTCACTGTAAATGGACACTAACAAATCCTTTAGTTTTTGTGAACTTCACTCGGGCAAGGTGCAGGTGCCTCTTTGGAAGCCAATTATAATGTTTGTAGATAAATATTTGGTAGGTTTGCATTGAGGAATTATTCATGTAGCTCCCTTTTTTTTTTTTAGCAGCAAACCAGTTTGCAGTATGGTGAGGGAAAAAAAAAGTTATTTCAAAGGAAAATCTGGCAAATTGACGAGGCTAGTGGCTGGGGTCAGTATTTCCCTGTGCCACATAAACAGGGTCACAGTGAGACTTGATGGAAATAAATGGTGACAATATAACTCACCGAAGTGATAAGATGGGGCTGTGGGAGGCTGATCACAAGAGACTACAGGCAACATTTTAAATCCAGGTGGATAAAAATCTTCCATCCTTAATGCCTTAAATAAACAGGATCTGAGTTTCAAAGGTAGTGCACTCCCTTTGATTTTGCCAAGAGGTGGGACTGCTCACCGTGCCTAATTTGGGAATTAGACTATTTTGCACTTAACTGGCTAAAGATAGATTTAAGAACCTCATTTGAGACAACCAGACCGTCAGATTCAATTGCATTGGCTTAATCCTAGCTATCTCATGAAAAGGAAATGGCAATAGAGTGATGATATCAATATACCCAACATCAGTAGAGTGGAAGTAGTATTTTTAAAATATAATTTGCATGAAAATGTTCCTCAAAGACACATGGATTTCAGATACAAAGGATATGAAGAGTTTCAAATGAGCTAATGGAAGGAGGAAGACAGCAATATGTTTTATTATATCCTCTTTAATCATAGGAAATTCCGTTTTCAGTTAATCAGCTTCTGATCTGCAGAGTGATAGGTTCCTGCAAGTTCAGATAGGTGTTTCATTTGAAAAGACACCCCACTCTGCAGCTGGCAGTTCAATTGACCTGCTCATTTTGCACACATATTAGCAGATAAGAAAATAATAGAAAGCATGTGGAAAACTTTTGCCTAGAAAGAATTCCGTACAACTTTTACAGGTTATATAACCTTTAAGCCTACTGGCCTGTTTGTAGTTAGAGTTTTAGTTTATTGCTAAATTAGGTATTTTGAATTTTTGCTTTACTAACAGAATGTCAATTCTTAAAACAAAAGATTCAAATCAATGAGCCTAGGCCCTATAAAATCAATGCTTCACTTTTGTTACTGTATAGAGTTTAT
>JAUBOD010000907.1:790981-807774 GCA_032353885.1 Nothura maculosa | reverse complement strand
TAATTCTGACTGTGGCCCCAATTTGTTTTCTCTGAAGTCTTGGTTGTCCTTAGGGGGAACAAAGCCAAGAATAGCTTAGGCTACAGACCTGTGCAGGTGGTGTTCTGTGGCCCTACGGTATATAGGAAGCTGGAGAAATAATAACACTCATGACACTGAAATTGGACATACAGATGTAAAGCATTAATGCTGCATTAGTGCGTAGATCCTGCTTGCTTTGCAGAATGACCGTGTCAGCTGCTGCCCATTTTTAGAAGCTGCTTTCTTGTTTCTTACAGTGAAGCAAATTTAGATTACCATTCTAAATGCTAATAGGCAGAATGCATGAGATTTAACAAAATAAAGTGAAATTATATGTAGATTGTGACATTAGTATTTAATTATGTACCCATCATAACACTGATGAGGCATGCTGCTAAATATTGGTGCACTGAAGTGAAAGCTTATCCTTAAAGAGTGGGTATATTTTACTTTCTTTCCTCTTTCCTAATCTGTTTAAATAACAGAATTGATTACAGGCTGTTTACCAGTTTTCAGCTATTATTGCTTTCTTCATGCTGTATCAGCTCAGGTTTGCATCACAGCCCATGAAGCACAGAGGAAAGCTGTGCTGCTTCTCTGGTGAGCCACTAAATGTGATTCTATGTATTTTATATTTTATCTGATCCCAATAAATTTTAGGTTTGTTATTTTTATTATCTTAGTGTAAAGAAAAAAAATGAAAAAAAGTTGAACTTTTTTTTTTGACATTTCATTTTCTGTCCTTTTTTTTCAGACTATGGAAACTCCCAAATATGAGCTGGTTGTAGAAGCTAAGGACATGGGTGGTCTTGATGTGGGATTAACTGGCACAGCAACTGCCACTATTCTTATTGATGATAAAAATGATCATCCACCTGAATTTACCAAGAAGGAGGTAAGAATTTGCCATCTGTGTTCTATAAAATATTGCATGGAGTCATACTTGGCTTTTTTTCTGAACATAAAAAGTCACTTAATAGACCGCACTGATACAGAATTGCTTTTCCTAGCAAAAGATGAATTAATTTGAAAATCTGTGATCAAAAATGTAATGTAGGATGGTACCAGACACTACCACATCTCCAGCTCTGAGACAGTAATTTGTCAAATATCCTGCTGTTCTAGTTCTTGTTCTTCAAACCAACCTCAAACTCTCCATACCTTGATTTTTTTGTCTCCATCCCGTCTATCTTTTTAGCACAATGAGATGGACTTTTTCTGAGCTGCACCTTTCTTCTTTTACCTTATTAAATTCAACTATACCATTTCCACAACAGAGTGTGACTGCAAGGCAGAAATTCATGCCAAGGGGATATTTTTGAGAGGTTGGCTAACAGGATGAAAATCTGTAAATTATGCTTGCTAGTGGGAACTTTCTTTCTTGGCTCCTGTGGGGAGAAATAGAGAGTTTTCATGTTGTCTATATTCTAGCTAAGGGCTTTTGATGATAGGCAACATGGATGAAAGCAACATATTTTGTCATGTCTTCAGTACTTCACCTGTAAAACAGCCAGTGTTGACAGTTCTGTAATGAAAACTGTAGCCCCAAAAGCTTTAAATTTCACTGTGGGTGAAGTTTGCAAGCCAAGTTTTTGTCCTGCAAATTGAATTTCATTGAGCAATTCTGAAAAGCCTCAGAAAAAAAAGAAAAAAATACTCAGACACAAGATGTTCACTGCACTCGGGAGAATGTAGTAGTGCTGCAGCAAAGTTTCTGGTTTGAGGCAAAGCATCTTCCAAATTTCCAGCACTTCCCACACTACTCTTTTCCCACTCATCTATTTGTTACTAATCTGTTTTTTGGGTTTTTCTTTTCTTTTTTTTTTTTTTTTTCCTCCCTGGCACCTGGAGAGACTTAAAGCCTAACAAGAGTTTTAGCTAATAACAGCTGCATTTGGACTTTGCCATAAAAGTTTCCTGAAGTTGTTCAGTTTTAAGGAATATTCCCAAAAGATGAGAAGTAAGCACTGGGGATAGTGATTTTAAGATAATTTTAGAAGAAGGAAGTGAAAGCCTATTGTTAAAAAAGCCTTGTTTTTCTCCCCTGGGTATGCTTTTTCTTATTTTTTTGTAATGTATTTGCCTGGCCTAATTTTAGCCATTTGACAACAGATTATTTTGAAACAAATTACTGCAATTTTACTTGAATAATTACACCTTTTATAAATGCAAATTGGATAACCAGATTAAAAAAAAAGAATGGAAGAGGAATTAAAAGAAAAAAGCAACTAGAATAAGAAACAATGGCAATTTTGCCAACAAGAATAAGAGTTTTTCTTAATCAGAAGCAATAACAGTAATTACTTTTAGCAAAATTCTTTGGCAAAAGCATTTCAGGCACCTGAAAAGCAACATGAAGAGCCTTATCCAACCCTTTCAAGTAAATAGGCACTGAGTAAGTGGCTTCGATGGAGCTTTTAATTTCCTTAGGATTGTCTTGTAGGTCAGGCCCTTAATGCCCTGAGAGCTATATCCTGAGAACCAGTACGTGAAATATGTATAAAATCTATTATTTTAGAGCTATGGATCATAATTAACAATACTTAAGGACAAGTCAATTTATTTAGAAGCAGGAAGTAATTGTATTCCTCATCATTAAAGGCAGTTCATGTCATTCAAAGTACTGCATACATGAATTTCCAGGCTTTTGCCTTTTGTAGAAATCTATTTTAATGGTGCATCCTGTTTGCCTTAACGATTTTCTGTAGTAATTTGGACTTGCTTGTTAAAAAAAAAAATGGGTATCTGCTTAAATCCTAAATTCACTGTTAGACAGGGTCTATTTCTGGAGGAATTCAGAACTTCTTAAGAATTCTTTTCAGTAAATGCTAGTGGAAAGTACTTTGTACTCCCAAAACATAGTGATTTCAGTCCAGAATTACAGTAACAAGTGCGAACCAACAGTATTATGTAGCTGTCTTTGAAAAGCCTGGTTTTATAGTTATTTCCTATACTCTGTATGACATATAAATTTTCCTGTTTAGACTTACCTCTTTTTTTAATACATCATGACACTGTTTTGAACATTTTGCTATAGTTCAGAGATGGTAATGACATCAGAAATCTTCCTCTTACCTTAATAAATGACACAATTATTCTGTGGATAAAGCAGGAAAAGTCAGACTTCAGGGCTATGTTATCCGCTCCCTTTACAGAGATCATATGTGCTCTGCGTAAAATATGGAGTTTGAGGAAATGGAAAATATCTATTAATGGAGCTAATGTCACTTTCTTTGACTTACTGCTTAAAGTACCTAGCTATTTTATTTAAATACCAATGTGTGTATGTATATATATTTAAATCTTAGTGCAATACTATTGATGTGAAGAAAACCGAAAAGACAAGACTTATTCTACCAGATAAATTTTGAGGTAGAAATCTCACATACAGTAAATTTCAGCCTGATTCTTCTATTTACTTTGAGATTAGCTGCTTTCTTTTGTATTGGGTCTTTATTATTGATGAGTTTCCTCCCTCTCTTCATTCTCCTTAAAGATATTTTCCAGTAGTGCAATTTTCTCTTTTATGAAACAAATGCCTATTTACCAGCCTGTGTTTTCTTCTGGCAGTATAATTTCTGCCTAAAATAACTCTGCCTTTGTCATTTGCTGCTGATGCAGCTCAGTTAAGCTAAAGTTTTAGGATGTTCTCTTCGCCTGTAAACACGGCAGCTAGTACCATTCCTGATCTGATATGATGAATGCCAATGATGTAGATATGAGCTGGGTTTGGTCATAAATATTGTTTCACTCTTGCAGTTCACTGAGGATGGGTTTTAGTTTTGAATAGTGGACTGATCTCTTTTTCATTCAAAAGATGATTTTACCATGTATTTTTGAAACAGGTTCTTAATGAATCTACCTCTAAGCAGTGATGCTTGTTTTTTTTAATCCTATTTGCTTGTGTTTTTATGAAGCCAGTTACTCATACATCTAAAATACACATTAATGGGCTTTATTTGGTGTTTTTGGGAAGATCTGAATGCTCCTTTGCTCCTGTACACAGTTTTACAGTAGCCTCTAGTGGTTTTATGTGGATTTTGCTGGAAGACAGGATGGTCACCTGGTGAATCCCTAGTTCCATCTGGTCTTTCTGCATCTCCCAACCATGCAATTCTGCTGCAGTTGAGGTCTTCCTGCCCAGGGAAAGAATTCATAGATGGTGTGTCGGGATGTAATCACAGGAGATGTTGAGCAGCTGGGCTGTGATCCAGCAAAGCACTTCCATTAGCTTCAGAGGAATTGCTTAAGCCCTTAGAGTTAGAAGCGTGTGCCAGGTTCTTTGATGGGCTAATGGATTAGACATCGCTTTGTGGACTCAGACCAGTTAATTATCTTGTTACTGCCCCATCAGTATATACATCTCTCAAAATATCTGCCTTGTTCTATTTCACATACGTACTTACCCCTGCTGCTTGTAATAGCATCCGAGCAGTGCAAAATCCATTCAGACTTGCAAACAGCGCCCTGTTCCCGCTGGGGCTTTAATAGCTTCATCTTTAATATCTGAAAAGAGCAATGTTTCAAAAGCTTCTCCAAAAGTCCTCAGGTGAGGTAACAAGATCTACTCTTTTAAATATCATAGTGGCTGGGTTACTCTGCCAGGTTTAAATTACAGAGAATGAAAATAGAGATACTTGCGAATTTAGTGGCCTTTTACAGGAAGTTTTTAAAATTTACAGTCCAATTTCTGTAATATGGAAAGATTTTTAAATGAATGTTATGAATACATATCGCATTCATATATATAAAAAACATTTATTTTGTAATCACAAAGAGCACATCCTCTCTAGTGTGTTAAAGCCTTAGGGCTCAGTTTTTGTTTAGTAATAAAGGAGTCCTTGTATGAAAGTAAATAATAAAGCAAATAACAAGGAATTGAGCAATCCGGGAAAATCTGATATCTGATTTTGGTACTGTAGAAACAGATAAACTGTTTAGAATTGAGTTAGCTTAGACTGAGTAAGTGGTGGTGCTAAGCACGGATTCTATGACCAGCATATTAGGGAAAAATAGGATAGTTTTCTTGTGTCACTTTGTATCAATGGGCACAAGACCACTGTGGTGCTTTGTGTTTGCAAAGCAGTGATTTGGGACTATAGACAATGCTGGTGGGAGAGGACTGAGATTTGCAATCTAGCATCTGTAGGGGGTCATGAGCAGGTAGACATTTCTCATGGTTCTGGCTTGCCTTCCCTAAGAACTGAGGCAGGAAAAACCCAAGTACTTTCAAGAGGAAGCAATGAGAGTTTCACTCTCTGCTGCTTCTGCTTCCTCCTCCACAAGGAATAGTGCAGAGAATTCTTCTTCTGGGCTTTTGTCCTTCCTCAATGGAAAATATGTGCTCAAAAAGAGGCATTCCACAGAGTCCATTTGCCTCCCTCTCTCCACTTTCGTCCTGACTTCTTCGAAGTATCTGTTGCTAAAGGAAGAGGCTTCCATTGCTCTTCTTTAATAGCACATATATATATGTGTATACATTTTTTTCCTTGGTATACAATGAGCTGTCTTTTCTTAGCAAATTCCATCGGGAGGTGGAGAGAAGAATGAAAATTATGTCACTTAATAAGATCCTTCTACTTCCTACCTAGTTCTCACATCTGCCCTTCATCACAGCTTTGGGACAGCAACACGTCCCCAGTCACAAATTGGGAAGTAGTGGATTCTGTCACTGTGCTCCCGATTTCGCAGAAGAAAGAGAGAATTCATTTGGCCAGGGAACAGTCTCATTCTTGAGACCATCTCTCATTCTGCCACTTCCCATCCTCACCTTCGACTTCATCAATTTCTGGCATAAAGTAATACAAAATAGAAAGGCGTTCTGTCACATCAGGAGATTAAGACTTGGGAAAATATTTCTCATATTTTAAATTTTATGAATATATGATCTTTGAAATGACTTTTCCAGTTAAATAAAGAAGCTTGCCTCCTGTGAGCAGAATAAAATTCATATAATTTGACAAAACATCACCACAGTGAAATTTGAGACATTTTAGCACAGTGAGTCTTAAGTGAAAAATATGATTTGCCCACATTTTGAATACCTCCTGATAAATGGTTTATAAAAGAGTAATAAATGACTAATGTGAGCTTTAATAAATGATTCATCAATTCCTATAGAGACCTGTAAGTGAATAGGTTGCTTGTCACTGTGATTTATGATGACTTCCACCACTGTCTCCTGATTCTGTTAGGCTATCCATTGGGGTAAAGCAGCCCCTGGAGTACAATATGTATCACCGTCTGCTCGTGGTTCAAAGAGGATATGAGACTTTTGGAGCACCATCTGGAGAGATTTATTTTGCAACTCAGGCTGCTGAGAAACACACCCGTAGCTTACAGAGTTCCTGTTTTGATTCCTGGTACTGGCCAGATCATACTGAGGACCAGCTACTGAACTAAAAGCACTATTTAGATTCCCCATGGGTCTCTTTTTCATAATTCTGTTCCAAAAATTACTCTCTAAGATGTGATATTGTTATTTCTGTGCTAGGCATATTTTAGAGATGGGGGATCGAATCTGCTCATTCTGCTTGCACATCTGAAAACAACAAAAATCTTTTCCCCTTCGTCAGTGATATGGAAGTCAACCTTGATTCCTCCTTTCTTATATCACAAGGTGTGAGTTACCTTCTGTGTCTCCTTTTCTCTGTGGGTCACATTTATGAGCTGGATCCAGGACTCTTACCTTTGCATTAATGGTGCATGAAGAGAGACTGGTTCCTAATCCCTCCTCTAAACCTAGCATTTGGAGAAATCACTAGAGGAGCAAGAGAAAATCAACTAGGACTATAAAGGTGTGCAAAGTGAAGCAAAAATATACTGTTCTTTGATGAACAGATGGGTCAGGAGCTGGCATGGCCAAGGCACCAGCCCTCTCTTACTTTCCCTCTGGGAAAGAAGTTGGGATATGAAACAGACTCATGGGCAGGAACTGATTGCAGAGTTGAGCAAGGCAGTGGTGACATCCTGAGTCTGCTTTTCTGCTTCATGTGCACTCTCTCACGGTGGTTCATAAACACTGGCATAAAAAGCAGCTTCCTGATGGCTGAGGATCATCATAGATCAACTCCTTGGCCATCCTTGTTTTTCCTAGAGCTGTCAGCAGCCAACAAGGTCTCTGAAACTTACCCATTGGAAACCCTCCGCATTAGATGAGTATTTAAGCTGCTTAATGCAGCTTTTCGTCCCCTTCATCCTCTTGGAACAGTCCACTAAGGCAGTTGACATAGCTGAAGCTTCAGGTGCCCAAGAGCCTCTTTGAAAAAACATAGGAAAGGTGTCACCTGGAGTGTGTTTCAAATGTGAAAGGCAGAGTTCAAATAAAAACTTCTCTGGTAATGGAAAATAGAGTGAAGGGGCCTAAGGTGGAATTGCTGTTCCTATGTCATCCTTGAAAGACGTCCATCTCACCTGTTCTTAAAATATAGAGAATCAGATACCCCTTGAATCTATTTCTGCACAAATCTTAACGCTGAGAAAATTCTGCATAGTCTAATTGAATTTCATTTCAAGATGATGACATCCTCTGTTGTCCTCCCAGATATGCAGGACAAATTAATATCCTTCCTGCCTTTTTATTCTTGTGCAGTCAGGGTCATGCATGGAGAAGACACCTTTGTAGTTCAGGTTATATTCTTTATTTCTTAAAATTAATGAGAACACCCTTTTGATATCTATGATATTCATTTTTCCCCATAAATATTCAGACATCGTGCTTGGTGAATTGAATACAGAAGAGCTGACGTTGTCCCATAATTGACTTATTTGTGTTCTTTCATGTTTAAGCCAGGACAAAGATGAAGATGTATACGTGTTTCAGCTAGAGTCCATTTGCAAAGTATCTATTAATTTAGTTTAGAAAGTATCTATTAGTCAAAGTGAAAGCTATTTATTAAATCCTTGTGAAAGGAAACCATCTAAATGGTGATTAACTTTTTTTTCCTAAATGAAGGCTGTGAGCATTCTGTACTCATTGCAAAAATAACAGAGTATTTGAAATTTACATTGAAGTTCTCATTTAAACGGTACCACTTTATGTATAGTAATTAGTCATCACTGACTCATGGTTTAGAGCTCTAGGCATTGACATTTTTTCTTAACTGTTGTGATATACAGAGCATATTTTCAAAATCACCTAAGCCTTTTAGGAATTTAAATTTCTAAGTAATGTAGACATTTAGACATTATTAAAAAAAAAACAATTTAAGACAAAAAAGGAGTTTAGTGGACTTTAAAAGAGGACATAAACATCTAATTTCCACTGGAGTTTAAAAAAAATGTTTTAGGTGCATAGGTTATTTTGACTTTCAATGCAATAATATCCCACGTGTCTGTATGCCTTCTAAATCTTATCGCTTTCAAATACCTTGGAAAAACGCCTGTGATCAGGAGCAGCCTTTGTTATTGTTTCTGAGCTGTATTGTGATGGTACCAGTCTAAGGACATCTGGATTACTTATTTCAACAATCTGGCTATCTGGATAATGAAATTAGATATTTATTATTTTTTCACCTTGTTCAATATTGTGTGTCTGTTCTTATCAGGGTTAACTGGCTTTGAGGTTTCCAATGCAATGAGAAACGCCCCGCACCACTCAGGATTGAAGTACCAATGCCAGCTGTAGCAATGCAAATAAGAGCAATGATTTTAGGGAGAGGAAGAAGAACAAATGTGTTTATTCTGTATAGTGAGTAAAAGAGGGGACCGTTTAGCAAAAACAATGTTTGGAAGACCAGTGTTTCCCATACTCATCCAGATTCATACTGTGTGCATAATAATTTGTATTCATGTGGCTTTCAGCGAGCTATCTGCATAACCAGTGTAAGCACTTTGTTCAAGAACTTCTGCAAAATATGTTTAACACTGAGTCCATCCACTTATCACATAATTAGAGCTGGATACACTGCATAGCAGTCGGCAGCAGACTTTTACATTTATCTTCACTTGTGAGGGGTGAGTTCATTGCTTTGTTTCCCTCCACCAAGGTCATGAAATACATGAAGTTGTCTATTTAATCTCCAGATAAACACATTTCAGTGGTACATAAAACAACAGAGTGCCTGCTTTATAGTCTGAAAG
Organism: Nothura maculosa; assembly: GCA_032353885.1. Lineage (NCBI taxonomy): Eukaryota > Metazoa > Chordata > Aves > Tinamiformes > Tinamidae > Nothura > Nothura maculosa. The sequence continues at coordinate 798,672 of JAUBOD010000907.1, read as the reverse complement.
CAGCTGAGAAACGCTCATATAAGTACAGGAAAGGTTCTATGAATAGAAATGATCATTCAAACAGTGTGAAATTGGGGAGGAACACAAAGGCTCTTTACCCAGAGCTCCAGAGTTATTTTTTCCCCAGCTTTCTTTTCTCTTCAAGTCGGCTCCCATAATAACTTGTATTTTTGCCAGTCCTTTTCTTTCTTTTTCTCTGTCCCTTCCCTGCCCTGGGTTTCGTTTCCTTGATTAGCTGTGATCAGCTGATCCGAGCAGTCCTGATGGGAGCCTCCGTGTGAGTCCTTGCCTTTGGTAGCCCCGCGCTTGTGCTCCGAAGGTCAGCAGCACCTCGCTGGTAATAACAGCAATTCTCACTACAGCTGGTAAATTCTCGCCACAAAACCATTCCAGTGCTCACTATCCTCCAAAGACTTCTTCCATCTGCTTCTGCGAGCAGCAAATATCCAAACAGTGTGAGCAACAAAAAAAAAGCCATTAAACCCACAATTTATTGCTGTCTTCTATAAGAAGTGAAGGTTAATATGCTTCCTCAGTGTGGCCTATGAAGTGTGAACTTTACCATAGATATTAAGTTCTGAATTACAAAGCAAACAGTAGCAGTTAAGAGTTGTGACTACGTCAAGCACAAATATATTTGGGGAAGTAACTAGGTAGTGGAAATTAAAGAGGAAGGAAGGCTGGAAGAGAGGCTCTTCAGAAAAGCACAAGCTAAACAAAGATAGTGTAATGTCTGCAGGCCTAGTCGTGGACCACTTATTCAGGGAAACTCTATAAACATAATTATTAGCAGGCATTGCCAGGAACGGTTGTGAGATACTTGAATTAAACTTTTTTTCCCCTTCATTTGGAATTCTGTGATTGCCTCCAAATCAAATTAGGACTGTTCTCTAGAGATTTTGATTTTAATGTTAATTTTAAAATTGGACGCACTTCCCTGAAATATTCAATGTTTTTTTTTCCACTGAGTATGCTGATGGAGCACTCCATAGGAATTTCAGTGTATTTCGGTGTTGGGCAAGGTGCTTTTGTAGTGCATCTTGCCCAAACTGCCCCAGGAGTCCCACCTGCAACACTAAATGGGAGCAGAGGACACTCAAAGTTCAAAGTCAACTTCATGCTAACATTTCCAGGTCAGATCTTTAAGGAATGCACCTTGTATAGTTGTAAAATCCTACTAACTGAAATGCTGAGCTCTCTGTGCGTACACAGTACTTTCTGTACAGGGTATTCATTGCAAGTTGGCTCCTAAATCCTCATTATTTCACTTTTATCAGCTTAGGTAGTAGGTAGAAGTGAATTGGTGGGCACTCATTGAGGAATACATTGCCAGGTGTGATCTTGGAGGCAACAACAGTGCTCTGTGTCTTGAAGGGACATTTATTTTATGCAAAAAAAGGGTTACAGTTCTTCTGATATGCAATGTGGAATCTTAACAGAAATGCTAAGAACTCCAAATCTCTTTGGCTGACGAAGCACAGCTGATTTGAGGAATAATACATTGAGGAATTGTTAGATGTGTGGCAAAATATCACTCCTAATCCCATGAGTTAAGAAACCCACACTGTTAAAATGCCTCGAGTATCTGTAGGAGTTCTATTTTATAAGTAGGATTAAACAAGATAACACACTATAGATCTTAACATATTCAATTTGCACCAGACAAAACCCTATTTAATAGCAATTACACAATATGTGCTGCCTGGTAGAGTAGTTGTAGTTTATATGAGCAGAAGGGATTTATAAAGCTGGAGTGCATTCATACAAGAATAACAGTTATATGACTGCTTAGGTCATTCCACCAGAGAGAATTTTGTGATCAGTTTATCAAACTCTTCACTGACAAGTGAGATTTTAAGATTTTTATCAGCAACACTAAAACTGATTTGGCTACTACAAAATTTGCTAACCATCTGTGCGTACGAATCAAAATGTCAGGATTATTTAGACAAAATTTCTTTTTTCCTTCTGCTCTGAAACATTAAAATAGTGAACCGATAAAAAGCAACACTCTAAAAGAAGCTGTACATTTATTCAAGTAAAATTGTTGGTAAGTGCCTATGAAAGAGACTCATTTGGAAAGCAATAAAATTCTGTAAGGCTGATCATCTCTTGAACTTACTGGAATGAAAATGATGTTGGTACATACAAGACAGAAAAAGAAACAGGTTTGGGATTCATACGGGAACTCTTTGCCATTATGGCCTCAGTTGAAGAAAATGGTCTGGAGAGTAATTTATTCAGATCCTTGTACTTCCTACTTTTGGCTTATTTCCAAGACTTGTTTGACATAGAATCCCAGCTGCTTATTTGCTTAAAGGGTAGCCCTTTCTCTAGCCGGCTGTCTAACAGTCACTTAATATTTATTTGTTTTTACAAATGTTTTCCCCTGTGTTCCTGGTCCATATGTCACAAGAAAACGTATAATCTCAAAGCTACAGACTTACTGAGTCTTAACTTGATCCTCACTTTCCTGTTTTACTTTTTGACCCCATTATGAAAAATCTCCACATCTTAGTGGGTTACCTTGACCTCTACATTCTGCTCTGCAGTCAGTCCTTACCAATTTTGTTTGAACTCCCATCCTCCTGCTTCTGCAGCATTTTTAGAGATTTTTCTTCTTCAGTTTCTTTGCGTATAGTGGGAGATTTCTAACAGTTACTCGTGGGCCTTGTCTTGTTGGTATCTAATTTGCCCAGTGCCAAAGTTCATTGTCTTCTTTATGCATCATCCTCCCAAATCTCCTTTGCCTGCTTCATCTTTCTATTTTTGAGAAAGATTTCCTATAGTCTTTCTCCCTTCTAAGCCTCCTATTTAGATAGCAGTAAATAAGGAGACTTCTCTAAATTGTAGTAATTGCCCTTAATTTTTCTTTCATCTCCGAAGCCTTTGAGTCTTTCATTGATTTTCAGAGCCCAAACCTCTTCTAGCATCCCTTCAATGCACCTCGGCGCTTGTTTCCAGTTCCTACTCCAGATTCAGCTGCAACAGGACTATTTTCAGTGATACATCCAATGATCTTTTTAGGCCAAGTGCAAAATCCTTTTCCTTTTTCAGTTCTTGTTGTTTTCTTTGTTACTTTTTTATATGAAAACTATTCTTAATACTTTTTAAAAAGCTGTTTCTGCCCTTGGTGATTTCATGGTCCTCTTTCTGCTCCATGTTTTTCCTCCTTTAGTGTTCTCTTGGGGAGATCTTTCTTTTTCTGTTCCCTGATGGTGTCCCCACCATTAAACTCTTCTTCGTGCCCCCAAATTTCTGCTTCCCTTTGGGAACCATCTCTGTTTTCATAACCTAATCTCAATGTTTGCATAGAACTGTCAAAAAGTCTATGTAGCCTCACTGCCTTCTTCCTATAAACTAGGTCCCATTACTGTCTGCTTCCACACAGCCTCTCATTTTTCCTTTTATACTTTATTTGCTCCTCTGCAGCTCATTTGTTTTGACTGCCTTCAGTCACAGAGGCCAACAGTGCCTATATGTTATGTTGCACTGTCAGATGTTCTTAGATCAATGATTTTTCTTCATTTAAAAGAGTGATGGTTAGGAGAATGCTCTTGTCCTCAACAAGTTTAAAGGGTTGGAAGCAATTCTTTGGTTCGAGTCAGAGTTTGGAAGACCCAGAGAGTTGCTGGAGAAACTTTCAAAACGTACACAAGAAAAATCAATCCTGCTAAATAAGCTGAAATCTAAACCAACTTCTTTTTTTTTTTTTGAAATAATAACAGAGAAAAATATTTTTCTATAGCGAAGACAATTTTAGCTGCCTGTATGCAAGCTATGGCTCCCATCCAGTGTGCTCTATGTTGTGTGGACACACACAACATAGATTGGACTACAATGTAAGTCTGGATATTATGCATGAACATATATTTATACAGAGAAACACAGGCCCACAGATGTTTGCCTACCTAAACTGACGACCAGATGTTTTATCATCCTAAAATTGCATTTTCAAATATGGATTCAATCAGAAAGGAAGTTTGATTTGCTTTTACTTGCTTACTGGAAAATAACCCCACTAGCATTTGAAAGTGAAGAGCTCTATACTTGGTTAATTGATCCCACATTGAACTAAGCTAAGAAAAAAAAGTGCCAGTTTGAAGACAAATGAAGGGCATGTTTTCTAAGGTAGCAGCTATGACCTTTTCAAGTTTTCCATCTCAAATAATAATTGAAGCCATGAGTAAATAAATCCAACTTTGCCTGCAGATGTTGAGCTCCCTAATGTCCTTTTACTCGAACACAGCCCCAGCCTGATATTAATGGCAGCAGCAGTTTTATCATGCCCCATGCTGGGGCTGTCTGGTAGTCTCCAGGAACTGTTTTCTTTCCTCCAGCTATATGATTAAAATGCAGTTCCAATCAATAAATCTGTACAGTTTCTGTCAATGGTAAGTGTTCGCCTAGGGGTCCTCTGTGTCCCAGCGGTATTTTTTTCCTTCAATTCCTCAGTATTCACTAGAGAACCAAATTACAATAAGTCTTGTTTACCTCGAGTACCTGGTGAGGTTGTTTGTGGTCTGCGTGTGGGACCCGCAGGATCAGCCCAGCACATGGGGAGCTGTAGATAGAGATATTGGCAGCGAGGGCCCTCTCCGTACTGGGCTCCAGTGTAGCCTCTCTGAAGCCTTTGCTTGAGGAAAATTAAGTATTTAAGCATGATTTGTTTGCCTTGCTAGTGGGAAGCAGGGTGGGCTGGATTGCACAGAGAGGTCCCACTTGGGCGCTGGATTTTGGCTTGAGTTCTCCTTTCAGAGAGGTCAGTGCTGCCCGTGTTCACTTTTCCCGCACAAGGTCTGTCTGCTTTGATCTCCAAGGCAATTCCTGAATAACTAGATGATTTTCAATGCTCTTTGCCCTGGAAGCAGTTGTATGCTTTAAGGCACTTGGTTAAAATGAAACATTAACGATATCACCAATTGTGCTTTTAAAGGGAAAACAGAAGTCCTTATTGTAGTCTCAACATCTTATTTCCAGTGGCGAAGCATTCTGAAAGTCAAAATACTCATTTTAGAAAGATGACGTCTGCTGCAATCTCACCTGTTTTTACACTAAATTTGCATATCATCTCTGTAAACAACTAGTATAGAAACAATGAATTAATTTTACTCAACTCGTATGTTTTTTCATATCTCGTCTTTGCATTAGATGCAGGAGAAAGGCAATGTTCTTGCCTGAATTAAGCAAGAGTCGTATGTGTTTCCATGCATACGTACTGTCAAGAAAAGCACCTAGTAGTTTTGGTAAAAGATTGCCTTCCAGCTGTCTATAAATGCAAACAATGTACTCATGAACAGAAACAAGTGCATTCAGCTCTATGCTGCACATCCAAATTATTTATTCAGAAATAATAAGCATGGTTTGTCAACACTCGCCCTGAGTTCTTTGTGTAACGCAGTAAAGCTACTGAAATGTTCTTTCTGGCCTAATCTGTAATTTTTCAGTGATCACCATGCTTGCTTTTAAATGCCCAGAGTCCAGGCTATAGGTTGAAGCTCACTTATTCCATGAATTTATTTTTCTTAAATTCATAAAGTATGGGCAGCATTACAAATGTTAATGCTGCTATTATAGGATCATAATTTAAAAATACCAGTGTTCTCAAAGGGCTCCAGCAGTGTGTCATTTCCCTGCTTTATTAAAATGAATGAACAGATGTACAATTTTTTTTCTGCTGAACTATCATCTAAATTCATAAGCTATTTCTCATGTGCCTGAAATCCATGTTGGTTTCGCATTTTCTTTGCCTTAGAAAAAAAAAATTACACTCTCACATTTCTCACTCTGGGGATATAAACGAGAAGTATACTCTCCACTTCATTCACTTTAGACTAATATCCTTGGTACAATTTAAATCCCACCTCTTCACGGCTATTCAGCAAAACGGAGGCACATCAGCGCCCTGGATCCAATTGGAAAACTCCCTTGCCGGCTGTGCAGGCGATGGGCAGGGGACTTTGAGGACCCCTTTGAGGACACAAGGAGGTGGCACGTGCCCACCCTTCATCTTTCAGGTTGGCATCAATGATGCTGATGGAGACTATGGAAATTCTTCTGGAATTTAGGGGAAAAAAAAAAGATTTCTTTTTTTTTTAAAAGGGGCAAATAGCAACTGGGATGTCGGATGGTGATGAGGTTGGGTGTAATTGCAGGGAAAATTGTGACTAAGAAGCACAGAGCAGCTGGCCAGGGTTGGTTTCTTCATCTTGCAGCAGGCCCCAGCATGGCAGGTGCTCCCTGGAAGTGCTAAACAAACCGAACAAGACAACGCAGAGATTTGATGGAATAAAATTTTGGAGGCTTAAAAGCACATGAAACGGCCACGTTGCCATGGGGAAGAATGAGTATAAAGCTCGCAGACAGCGAGCTCGCAGCCTACCGTCCCTCCCGCCTCTTGGCAAGGCTTGTGGACAATGTGAGCAGGATATTTTGCGCTAATTCGGTGTGAGGAGTGAGTGGATAAAATGCCTTTGGGGGGGCTGGCAGCAATTCTTCTGCAAACCCTGTTTCTAAGGGCTTGCTTTGTAAATGAGCCGCGAAAATACTTGATGGGTTTGAAGTTGACAACAGAGTTCTCAGCCTCGGATTGTTTTGTTTGGCTGTTTTAGTTGTTGTTGTTTTCTCTGATAAAAATCACTTTGGCAAAGGGAAAAGTGGAACAGAATGTGGATCAATCTGCTTTCTTCCTTCCATAGCTGCGCTGGAATTTAAATGCAAGCCTTTAAATACCACTTTGCCTCACATTTCAGGAGTATCACGAAGGAAGAGTTGAGCTTTGCAAGCAAGTATGATTTTCTTTGGTCTGGGTCCTTCCCTGCAATGCCAGGAACCGTTTGCACCCATGGGGCTGCTCAGTGAGAGCTTGGGATTCAGTAACCAAAGACAGGGGATTGCAACAAGAGCAAGTACTTCTGCACAGGGAACTAGCTGCTTCTCCCTGTGTTTTTAGGTAGACTGGCAAAGTTGCAGGCAATTCTCAAAACGATTAAATTTGGCCACGCTAGTTTTGTGGTTCTCACTCCCTTTCAATCCATCCCATATCAAGATGATAAATACTTCCCCCTCCCCTTTCCTCATATTTTATAACCAAAAGAGAATATGACCAGAAAGGAAATATTAGAGGCATAATTTTCATCATTCCTCTTCAGCAGAGGGAGCAAAAGTGATTTTGCAGTCAGACCCTGTAGTTCTAAAGGCTCTAAACCTGTCCCACAGAAGAGTCTTGTGCCATGGGGAGCCTGAGACTTGGGTCTGTGTTAGGCCTCTCCATCCTATCCTGTCTCATGGTTTAGGGTGCAGAACATGTGTCCTGTCAGCAGTGCAGTGAGCTGCATGGAAGTTGAGCAGCACTGCTGTTCAATGTTAGAAAGCTCTGTGCATGTGGTTAGATGTCTTGTGTTGTGCGTAGCTTCTTGGCTTGGCTTATCATGAAGCCTTAAGGGGAAGGAATCTCAGGATATCCTCCAATCTCTCCTATCTATGTAATGTCTGTATTTTCTTTGAGAGCTGTGAAGCTCTTCCGTCTCCACAGTCTCCCATGAGTCTATCCCAGGGCTTCTGCTGTCCATGCCCCTGTTCTGTCTTGCCTAAGCCCTGCTATGAATCTTGCTCACCTTCACCAGAGCCCATCACTCCTTGACTTTGTCCACCATGAAGCTGGAGGAGGAATGATTCCCAGGTCTACTCCA
>JAUBOD010000907.1:780601-790881 GCA_032353885.1 Nothura maculosa | reverse complement strand
ACCTTCACCAGAGCCCATCACTCCTTGACTTTGTCCACCATGAAGCTGGAGGAGGAATGATTCCCAGGTCTACTCCAACCCAGTCGCCTTTGCTATGCCCTCAATCTCCTTTCCTGGAATTGCTTTTGGATGGTATTGCTGAACAGATGGGTGAATTCCTTGGTTGGTCCCGCGTGCTTGCGCTCCGTGGTACACACATCTCCGTACGGTTTTGCTGCTTTCACAGCATTTCAGCGCTTTCTTGGCCATGGCTCTCTTCCAGTAGTGTAGTTAAGTGACAGCACTAACATCTGCTGAGCGTGGCTTCCACTTTTGTCCTCACTGCAGGAGGGAAGGGCATATGTGTTTTGAGCATTTTGATGTGGAGGAGTTTTGCTGGTGTTTGTTTTCCTCTATACATGTGGTTTCATGTCTAATATAGTAAATTTAATTATATCATTTGAGTGTGGTTTGTTTTGGATTTTCATAGAATCCTTAAGGTTGGAAAGGACCTTTAGAGATCATCTACTCCAACATCCCCTGCACACGCAGGGTTTTGTTGCAGAAAAATATTACATACACTGCTGGGTATGGGTAAGCACTGGTTAGGGAGCTGTATTTCATATTTAGGCACACTCACATCTCCACATCTCTCTGCTAATGCACCTAACTTCTGACCTGCAATTATCCTGCGGTTCCTATTTTGGGCTTGTCTTAAGCGGAGGGAGGCTGACAGCTATGTCAAATTTTGTGCTGTGGGCAAATGTGCACAGGGGCTTAGGAGGAGTTTCATCAATCCCAGAGTTAGTCCAGAGCGACTTCCATTAGGAGAATGCTTTATAAGCATGTAGCATTTTTCATTCCAAAGAACCCCAAAGGAACAGGCAGAAAATGGATCCGCTCTGTGGGCAAGCAGAACATTAAATTGGAACTTTCTGCTGCTTGCAGGGAGAAAAGAAACTTTGCTTCCTTCATTAAGAGGTCCTTCCCAGGAAAGTTGTTTTATTTTCTAAAGAAACGTTGCTGGTAACAGCTAGTCCTGGTGTTGTTATGCTCAAAGTCTTGTTTAAGGGCAAAGGAGCAGCACACCATATAGATGCAAAGACTTTGCTGGCAGCGTAACTGAAATATAATCCAAGTCTGGTCTAATCCAAGAATGATTATTAGTCCTAGATCTGATTATTACAGAAAATAAATAAATAAAATGGAAATACTTCTATGTGGAAAAGTTTCGGTAATTGTAAACAAAAGTTACGAATTGTAAACAAAACAAAAATGCTCATTGTCAAAAAAAACCCCAAATCTCATGCCCAAGGCCTTTCAAACTCAGTGCAAAAATTTAGGGCGTTCCATCAGTGGTGATGCTGTATGAAAGCCCAGCACAGGCCCAGTACCGCTCTGTGCCACCATGAAGAGGAGTTTGAGTGTCCTGGTTTACGTGGAGGGGAGCGAGTGAGGGTGTCCTGGGGCATATCCAGGGGTGCTGGGGTTTGCATGCAGGTGGGAAGACATCTGGCAATGGCAACGAGGCAAAAAGGAAAATTCCTGGTTTTTCCAGAGCCTTGTGCAGAACCACAATAGAGCCATGAAAGTGCTGGGAAGCAAAAGGATGATTATTAGAGAGGTTAATATACATGCAGCTCCTGCTCCTCCTGTTTCCTTTTTCCCCTCCAAGCTGAATGCCCCTGACTTTATGAGGCAAAATATTACAAGTAATTGAAGTTGCAAACCCCAGCAGAATATTAAATTAGAAATTAAGCAAAAATGCTCATCAGTGGAAGCACAGGAATTCTGGGCAAATTTTCTACTGCAGTGCTAGAGCAATTGGAATATTTTTTCTTCTAACTGCTTCACTAACTAAATTGATTGAATTAGCTGCGTGCTGTGGTGCTGGGTAACCCTTGACCCGTGTGCTCAGGGTAATCAGGGGGGTAATCAGCCCGCTGGGATCGAAGCTCCAAAGGAACGGGAATATTGCAAGGTTCAGGGAGCCTATGCTGGGCGTTAATCAAATGTCTTCAGGGTTGATTGTAGATCCTAAAGACCATCAAATTGATGCAACATGGTTTAATTCACTAAAAATTAGGTATCTGCACGCTAATCACCAAGCAGAATATCTGAAAGTGATTGCTTTGCTAGTAAGTGTTGAAATCAGGTGTCAACACTTTGGCATTTCCCACAGTTTGGTAATAAATATAATGATCAGCATCAGCACAAAAGTAGCATTAGCCAGATTAGAAAAGATTTTGTTCTAGCCTCCAATAGATTTCTTTTTCTTCCTGTTGGACTTTGCAGCTCCACTGAAGCTGTTCCTCGTGTTTCAGCTCTAATTATGAGCTTACTCAGAGGCAAGAAATAGTATATGTTTCAGGCTACCTGCTAACACAGCATGATTCTCACTTCCAAGGGGAGAAAGAGTGGCTGCTTGCAGTTTATCACACAGCTGTGTGCAGAAATAAAGTGATATTTATTGTCCCTTAAAATGATTTCCCTTAGAACTGGCAAGCCCAGTTGAAAGGTCCACAGCTAGATTTGGGTGTTCGGATGCAATTAATTACTGGTGTACTTGCTTGCTGTCCTTGGGAAGAGTTCAGTGTGGCAATTCTGATGCAGATGTATTAGCATATTATGTGGAGATTTGCTGCAGAAGAAGGGGGAGCAGTCTTAAGAGAGAGGAATAGCACAGATGCTTAATAAACTAATTTTCTTCATACATGGTCTGATTTAATGAGCTTTCAGCCCAGTGGAAAAACCTTTTCCATGTAAACCAGACCCTACCAAACCCTTCTCTATCTTACTGGTGTTGCCTGTATTTCCTGGGAATTATACTTATTTGCTTGAGAAATTTTGCCTGCCTGGAGTGGGAAAGACTTCAACTGTTTGCTGAGGATTTCCAAGCATATTGCTAGGCCTGGGATGGAGTAATTTTGGAAATTCTGAGTATCCCACGAGGAGTAGATCAGCTGTAGTGCATCCATGCTGTGCATTGGGTTTACAGCTCACATGCAGCCTGCCCATGCAGGATGTGTGCACTTGGTGGGATGCTCCTCACTTTCAAGGGACACTAACGGGTACACTAATCAAACCATGTCCTGTTTGCTGTTAACATCTAGGTAGTACCTGCGGCTCATACAAAGTAGGTTCAATATGTTTGATTTGCTGTATACATCTTTCATGGCGTGTGTGATTGTATTTCTGGCCAATGCACAGGAGCAGCACCTCCTGCTTGGCCTGCCTCTTAATTCCAACACATAAAGTGAGGAGCCCCCACCATTAAACTTACCATCATTCGCGTGCTCTACATCGCTTAGAGAGGAGTCAGGAGAGTATATAAAAGTCCTTTGCTCGTTCTTTATCTTCCTTATTTATGGAAATGACTAAATGGTGCTTATCCATCTATAGCAGAACATTTCCAGCTGAGGCTGAAAAGGTGTCTGGAGTCAACCTGGCTGTGTGTACGGTGAATGTATGGTTTGGAAAACATAAATTACAGGTGAGGAAATGAAAGAGCCCTGAATGTTCCCTGCACAGATATTCTAGAGAGCAAACAAGAGCACAAAGGGCAGCTAGGAAAGAAATGTTTCATTTTTCCTTTCTTACAAATGTTTTTCTTTCAAGAAAAGACAAAATAGGCATTGACAAAAGGAGCTGGGCCGTGGGAGATGGCAGCTATGGGTACTCTTAAAGCAGAAGGCAAGAAGGCAATCTCTTAATCTCTTGGGCGTATCTTCCCTTTCTTCCTGACCTTTTCCATGTGTGCGTGATGCACATCCATTTGCTCCATGGCTCTTCAGCGTGGCAGGTCTCAATCTAAGTTTCAATCTGATGTTTTCAAACTGTACCACTCCATGCACAAGTGGAGTCCTCTCTAACTGCCTCCAAAATCATTAGCCCTGTGCCCTGTCATTTATTCCTATTATTCTTTTCCATGACCTTGGGAAGCGAATCTTTCTGTTCCAATGGGGTTGCAGACCCCGTATTCCCTGCCAAGGTAATGACAGCTTTGTGGGTTCCTCGACATTTGAGAGGTAATAAGAACTTAGCTGCTATGGAAGGAAAAGAACAGAAAATGACAGAGCATTAATCACAAAAGTCCTGCTATGTCTGTGATCTTTAAATGATTCTTCTTGTGTCACAGCTCTTTGATATGGGCATAATAATGATATTCAGTGTGTTGCGCAAACAGGACCTAGATCATTTGAAAGAAACTCGTGTATATCCAGCAAAAGAAACTGCAGGCTCTAGACTTCATTCATCTCTCTGTCAGCAGGCTTGTAAGTTATTTTGTTCAGATGTACTGAAATATAGAGCGCTTGGCCCGAAATCTCCCTTTCCCACCCAATTTTCCATGGAAAACAAAATGCTGGCTGTAGCTTTCATTTTTAAATTTCAGACAAATTTTGTATCACTACACATAAAACTGCCTGTAAACTTCCATCTGTACCTCCTGCCTCCACTGGCACAGTGTGAACCTTGCAGAGTTCTTCTCCGTTTCCAAAAAAGAGTTTTCAAACTGGGCTAACTTCAGAGAGCTCTCAGCTGGAGGGGCTTCTAAATCTAGGGCAGCTCATCCCCATCAGCTGGCACAACCTGAAATGCCAGAAGTTTAGGGAATTGATGCAATTCATTGCTAAGATATTCTAGAGATACAAGTCATTCTGAATGCTCAGAACTGTGCTGGTAGGCACAGCTCACCAAAGACCTTGAGAAGAAGCTTAACCACTGTGGAAACATCTGTTGTTGGCAGCACGGGTTGCGCTGAGCTGTAAGCTGGCACAGTAAATAACCATCTCCTTTGGAGAAATTTGCAATCTCCTCTCGGGGCAGAAAATGGAAGATTTCTGATTGGGTGCATATGGTTCTTTTTATCAGACAGCTCAAAGATTCTACCATTGAGAAAATCTCATTTGCACTGAAATTTCTGTTTCTCTGCAGAGATGTGGTGGCTTCTCAACCCGGTTAAAATACACGTCACTCTTGCATGATTAAGATACCAGGAGAGAATATTTTCATTACATTCTGAAAAGTGTATGAGGGACTGGAAAGCCCAGTGTGAATCTATGATTTCCTTGGACAGTGCAGTCATATTTGGAAATACTATTAAATTGGGATTCGGTTTCATCTACATTGAAAATTGTATTTAACCTACATTTTAAACCTGATCTTAAAATAACTGGTTCCAGAACATTATCGTAGGCAGTATGAAATCAGCATCTGTCTACAAGCACTTCATAGACTGCTATTTTATTACTTTATTTGTATACAGTTGGGGGTTAAACCTAATCATAATTTTAAACAGAGAACAAATAACCATTTAAGCTGATTACCAAGGAATGTGGTGAAATGCTAGTCCTTTAGGGCTTTAAATCTAGAAGTGATGCTTTTTCAGAAGGTTATGCTCAACTTCACATTGTTGGCATCGATGCTGGGTCACTAGAGATGAGTGTGCAAAATCTGTTTGTGCAGTGACCACAGATTTACAACAGCCAGCAGTGCTACAGAATTCACTCGGGCTATGCTATGCGCATGCCAACAGCTGGGAACGTGTTTTTTATTTGTTGTTCCTGGAAAGCGGGAGAACCGCACAGGAAAATATTTGTCAAAACAGCTCACACTTTCTTAGGCAGTGATTTATTTAGTAAAAAGAGCGTAATTTTAAAAGGATTTTTTTTGATCAAGTCATATGGAAACTGCCGCTTTTCAGTGTATTTCTTAGCCTTTTATTTTTTCATCAAATCTATGTATAGTTCTAGTTCATGTCAGGTCTACTGAGGTGTTTGGGAAAGTATTTGGGAGTAAAGGATTCATTGTTCAGGCCTCAAACTGCAGAACAGGAGAGTGAATAGACTTGTGCTTTAAAAATTGTAATGTAATAAATCATGAAATTAGAATTTCACAGAGCACTTATTCCTAACTGTAGCAGTACTTATATGGATGAACGTTATTCCTCCAGAATTTTACCTGGGATTTTTTTTTCCTTCATCTATTTAGAATGAGTCATTTTTTTCTTCTGGCATTAATTTGTTTGCCTTTGCGTAGCACTAGAAAACAAACAATTTTCTTGCATGCATGAAAAGTTACTTTCCTACAGGGAAGCTGCAAAATCTACTCTCCACTTCCCAAATGTAAACATGACAATACAGTTAGCAGAATCAATGCCTTCCATCCACTGCAGCCCTTGTCACTGCCCAGCTCCTTCTCAGCAACGCGAGGATGGCCACGTTATGTTCAGGTATACCTGGAAAGAGCCTAAGTCACTAGAGGAGCTTCTCCTTCTTTCCTAATTCTTCCATATTTCGTAGCAAGTTGAGATGCTCTTTTGCTTATAATGTGAGTGAATGGCTTCTGCATTAGAAAGGTTTTTCCAGGGAAGAAAAACACTCTACTAAAAATGAATGGTGAGCATTTAATGAGGCCTCTTTCCTCCCCTTCCCATGTGACAGTCATTCACTGAGGTGCGAGCTCGCTCTGTACTGATGGGGGAAAATTCCTATAAAATCTTTTTGCTCCTAAAATGCAGTACAAGAGAAAGGAAGAGAAAAATCCAGGTCTGTTCATTCAATTTAAAGAAGACATCCAAAATCTTAGAAAGAACATAGGCTTAACACTCCTCTTGATGAGAAGAGCAGTGAGGAAGAAATAATACCTAGCTGGGTTGGCTGAATATGGCACAAATGGTCTCATAAATGTGGAAATCAGATAAAGCTGCCTCGTCCCTAGGCAACGCTGGCTGTAGCAGGTGAATAGGTGCAGCTTGCTCTTTCAAGCTTGGTCAGATCATCATTTTCTCTCATGCTATTGCTTTAAATGTGAGGTCTGTTTTACCTGGAGGGTAGGGGAAGAATTTTGATTAGAGTGGCATCATTTCTTTGGATTTTTTCCCCAAAAGTGCCTTAAGTGTTGTAATTATCCTAGTGTCCTTTCGCTCTTCTATGTCCACTTGGAGAAAGACTATTTCTTTAACTAGAAGAGGGCAATCACTCTAGGAGTGTCCAGGCAAGTGTGGATATTTGATTTATTGTAGAAGTAATTGAATGCACCTTGCATTTGTAGGTGAGAAAGTGAAAAGAGAATAAAAAGGAAGCTAGACTTCCTTTCTCAATTATTTAGATATTCTGCAGGAGAAAAAAAAGGATGCTCGTCTTCCTTCTGAATCTTCAGACAACTCTGTTACATTTGATGTATACCCTGGAGGTAATAAGCTTTGAGGCAGGCATTCAGCATATGATTAATATGTGTTAGGATTATCTTTTTGCCTTCACTCAGTGAGACCATGAGCAGGGCTGAGGAGGAGTCAAAATCTAGCATAAAGCCAAACCACAGAGAAACTCTTTGAAGCAATTCCAGAAGAGTGGCTATTCCCAAGCATGCTTCACCGTCACTTATTTACTGTTTCTAAATGGCCCTGAATGGCCTTTTAGGCTCCAGTAATTTTCTGTAAAGCACATGAATGAGGGGATAGGAATGCAACAGCAACTGTAAATGGGGTCTGAGCACTGCTGTGGGGAAGGAAGCAGAAAGGAAAAATCCTTAAATTCATTTGTGAATCCGTGGAGGATTTTACTCTGTAGATCTTCCAAAAGTTTTCTAAGATTTGTGATGTCTGCAAGAGGGAGCAAATGATTCAGAGTCCCTGCGTTGCCATTTTGGCAACTTTACAGGCAGCTATTGATGCACCCACCAGGTTATTCATCCTGTTATTCTCATATTCCATCCCTGTCCTCTCTCCTCATGAATCCTAAAAGCTAAAGAGTAGTCGAAGAGATCCCACAGAGTCCAAGCGATAGCTCGGCTCCATTACAGGGGAAAGCAGCTCAGTGTTTGTGCCTGCAGCATGGGGAAGCAGTTGATCAATATTTTATGTTTTTTTGTGGCATTACTGGTACCCTTAGCAGTACTTTTCCAAGCAGATCAGAAAGCAGCAAAATAAGGTAAAGTCATGCTCAGACTCCTTAGCCTTTTTTTGATTATTTTTAATCATTCACACACATAATATTAATGATATTAAGAGTCTATGTGGTTTTCAATAAACAGGGACATATTCCACTAGACAATGTCTGCAGAATTGTAGTCGTATTGCAGAGAGAGGAATTTAATCTTTGCCCTTCCATTTTACCGACTAATATTTTGGATTTGCTGCTGTCATTACAGGATGCAGCACACAGTGGACAAAAATGTTCATTTTCTCTTTCATTACTGAGCAGTGCTTGTGCTTGCAAAGGAGCTGGAGTGTGCCTTGAAAGATCACGTGGCGTTTGCATTACAAAGCCAAAGAAATTCATTCAAAAGGAAAAAGTGAAAATGCATCTAAAATGATTATGGTCAATTTCATATATTTCAAATTTTCTTTTCCTGAAGTATAATTGAATTGTTTCTGTAATATCACTGGGGAGATGGAGGAATGTGAGGCATGTGGAAAGGTATAGAGAGAGATTAAGCTGAAAGAAACATTTTAAGTTAAGAAATAATATAGTAGCTATGAGCCGGCATTACAGCAGTAAGACAATGACAATTACTAAAGATTGCTGAGGTGACTCATAGCTTTGATTTGTATTTTGCATGCAGTTTACAGCATCAAATCCTTGTCATACTGTAATAATGCCTTATATTTACATAGAGTCTTTCCTCTAAATGGCTTTCAAAGTGCTTCATATCTTGCTGCATGCACAGTTTGCATCAACTTAATCCATTACATCAATACAGCTATCTCTTCAGTGAAATACAGCAGCTATTTGGGTCCGTACAGGTGAAGGCTACAAACAGGTTTGAGGGAGGAAGCGTGTTTAAAGTCTGAAGATGAGATTAGCAGAATGGGTAGTTTGCTCTCGCAATTGATGGCCAACCTGTTTGGGTGGCCCCCTTTGCTCTGCTTGGTCCTTGACCCTCCTCAGGGTCGTTGCATTGAAATGACAAGGCTTCTAAGGAACCCTCAGCCTCACTTTGTTCAGTGCTGGAGTGTTATGCTAAGTATTCCCATGTGGAATTTCACCTGTCCGGTTTGTGAGCTCCGAGTGGCAGATAACCAGGCGTTTTGTTGGCTAGGAAGGCTGGCTCCATGTCCCAGCAAATTCTGCAGACAATGTCTCTTACTGACATTTATGAGATTCACATTTCTGCATGGCATGCGAATACTGCCCGATGTGATTGTTCTGAAAATCCCTTTGTCCTTTGAGCTATTCCAGGTACAAAACTGTGGAAAATTCATGTTTTCCCTAGCAAACAGATACTGGCCACATAGGTGCACAAACGCTGAGTGACAGCAAGCAGAGTCAAGGATGCTTGTATAAGGACACATAGCAAATTCCAAGAAATTGCATAAGCTTCATATTTTCAGAAAAGTAGATAGATAAAATATGGTTGCAAAAGAGATTGATTTTTGTGGATGAGGACAAACACAGTAATGCACTTTCCATGGGGAATTTTTTTGCACTTCCTAATAAAGGTATGTGAATTAATGCTCATCTTTTGTGATACATAGATGAGGAAAGCACAGCCCCTCATTCAATCTGGAGCATCGCCCTGATTAATACACGCTGACGTGTGCTTTTAATTTGGTTGTTTTTGACTGGGGACCATGGCGTGGAATCCTAATGAGCCATGGGGCGGCGATCATCCATCTGAGGCGTGTTGCTTTCATATGGTGCTTGATGCTTGTGGTAACTTTGAGTCATGTTGGTACCTCGCTCTGGGGCAGAACCTGCTCAGTGGCTTCAGAACGATGTCGTGGTTGTACTTGCATTCTCCAGACATTGCTGCATGGGGATATTCAGGTGATGCTGGGGCAATTAAGTGCATTTCTCTGCTTGGAGATGGCAGTAAATAAAACCTCTCCTATTGCATGAGCTTTAAATAAGGCCATTGGGTAAAAATCCAGCTTGCACACAGAAGTAGTAGTTGTGCCCATTCTGCCTGAGTCTAAGCTGGGGTTAAAAACGTTGATTCTCAGGTGATAAAATTTTACATACTGTTCTTTTCTTATATCATCCTCAAGATGGAAATCTGCCAAGATTAGGTATTGCTGAGATCACACTGAGCCTTTTTACTGTTTAGTGAGATCTGTCAGGTTACTGTCCCACCAGTCCTTTATAGCACTCGGTGTTCAGAATGCTCTGTGCTGTATTACGTCCCGACTCCTCCAGGAGAGAGCTATTAAAATTACGCTATGGTTCAATTACTTTATTTCCCCACTTGACCTCTCGCTTTACCTACTCTTTGATGCGGGCTGGATCGCTCCCATTAGACACTTGCCATCTTGGTTTTCCTATATTCACTAAGAGAAAATTCCTGCCAGCCTGGAAGGA
>JAUBOD010000907.1:760709-780501 GCA_032353885.1 Nothura maculosa | reverse complement strand
TCCTCAAGATGGAAATCTGCCAAGATTAGGTATTGCTGAGATCACACTGAGCCTTTTTACTGTTTAGTGAGATCTGTGAGGTTACTGTCCCACCAGTCCTTTATAGCACTCGGTGTGCAGAATGCTCTGTGCTGTATTACGTCCTGGCTCCTCCAGGAGAGAGCTATTAAAATTACGCTATGGTTCAATTACTTTATTTTCCCACTTGACCTCTCGCTTTACCTACTCTTTGATGCGGGCCGGATCGCTCCCATTAGACACTTGCCATCTTGGTTTTCCTATATTCACTAAGAGAAAATTCCTGCCAGCCTGGAAGGAAAAATTTTCAATTTATCTTCTCAAGTTTGAGCTGCTTTCCAAGATCCAGGGAGCTGCTGAACTTAGATACTTCATCTGCTCAGGCCTATCCAGGATGCTGGTACAGAGGCTTTATCTCACCACAGCTATTCCAAATGTTATCTCTCCTCTTGTCAGCCCTTCAATGCATCCTAATTCTTTGCTATAAGAAGGGCAAGCTACTTTTTTTATTCTTTTTTCATTCTCAGGAACCTCCCTGGCTTACTGAAGCCAACTTTGTGGCCTTTCATATGACCATATCTATCCTTGTCCCTTTTATAAAGATGCATAAAAGGGAGTCCAGGACTTTTTTATTCCATGCTAAAAAATCTCCAAACATGATAGAATGACTAGAAATTCTAGTCTCTATGCATGAAACGAGCAATAAATGACACTATGGCTCCACTGAGCAAGTTAAACTTTCATAGTGAAATGCTCAGCTGTAGTAAATGAGAGCTGCTCCTTCCAGCCAAGCATAGTTTCGGCCCAAGGTGTTTGCCTTCTAAATTATTATTTTTTAATATGGGTCCTGATGATAGCAGTTTAAATAAAGTTCTGAACTCATCTATTTTATTCTTAATTTATAGTGGTGCTTAGGGGATGTGCGGATATTTAAAAAGAGTAAAATCAATTAACTCATGATCCAATTATTTGTGCTAGCCACTGTGGGGTTTTATTTTAGAGCACTGAATCAGCTTCTCCTGCCTAAGCACCGTGCTTTAGGAGTGTAAATCTTTCATTTTGAAACATGATGAACCTGTGGTTATTTCTCTGTGCTTGCAAATCTAATTTCTATTTCTGTGCTTGCATAGTTGTTAATTTCCTTTTCTTACTTTAGTTTTTGTAAGGGAATCAGTATAAACACAACATTTTTCTGCGAGACAAGAAAGCCTCGTCTTTGTATAAAAGTAGCTAAACAGGCTAGAGAGTTTATCTTCTAGATAATATATGCTGTATTTTTCAGGGCGTCGCTGTTTCACAGCAGGTATTTTTCTTTCACAAATGCAAATCTGTGATTTATTACACTTTTGAAGCTATAGAGTATAGCCCTATGATTTCTCTGATTTGATCATTCTGCTTTTTCATCCCTCTCGAGCGGGTTCCAGTCAAACATTCCAAATAGCCTCAAACACTCCCTTTGCTGATATGGCCATTTCTAAAATATTTCTAACGGAGAATGTCGGGGTGAATTGCCATGACACCCGGTGACACTGCGGGCGCCAGTGGACACTGCTGTGCAGATGGAGGAGCAGCTCTGCAATTTCATGTCCCCAGCAAATCCGTGTGCCCTTTCCGCCTTGCTAGCTCGCTGTCTCTGAAGACCCTGAGACATTTTCCTAAATAACAAGGGAATAAGAGTGCAGAAGAGAGTCAGCCCCAGCTATGTTATCTCTGAATTAGAGGTTGTAAATGACATTCAAGAATTTTTCAGCTAGGCACCTCTTGGCCATCTTTTCCATCATAGCGTGGCATCCTCGGTGGGATGAGCATAATAAATTAATCTCATGGGCTCAAAAGTAAAATAAAAAAATAAATTGGGTAGGTTTTTGAATATATACCAGGTCTTACTGTTCCCAGCATGATTCAGAGAGTCCTGAACACAATACAATCTGAGCAAATGATTAAGAACATGATTTTTCCAAAGGATCAATATGAGTTATTGATCAATATGAATTAGGAACAAAAGATTGGTCGATTGAAGGATTTGTTTCTTAAGGCTTAAGCTTCCTTGATATCTAGTTGACTTTCTACATAGCTTAAGGGGGAGCTGTTTGGTGCTGCAGACTTGCTGGGAAAATATTCGGACCCTTACAGTTCTCATGTTTTGTTTTATATATACTCGTTCAAGCTGAGATAAATGAAATAATAGAAAATATCAATCAGGCTAATTGCTTGTTTTCAATTAGAGTAAGAAGTGTCCTTTTCGGGGACAGCATTTTGCTGAGCATGATAGAACACCATCTTGGTAATCATTGCTTTGTTATTTCCAAGACTCTTAATAGCGTACTTCTTTCAATATGTTTCAAAGTAAGCTAAAATATTGTTGCAGCCATTGTTTAAGGTTAATTGAACTGCAGATGGGTTTAATGATCTGCTCCAACCAGAGCTCAATAGCCACCTGTTACACATATTAACTATCAAAATGAAAAAACTTCAAATTCCTTGTTAAATATACCAGAGAAGATAGAAATAGCCCATCAATTATGTCAGCCGTTTATAATACCAGGTTTCAGGCTAGAAAGCTTGAAATGAATGCGTGCATTCAACTTTCGCAGCTAAATTGGAAAAGGACTTGAAAACATAAGTCAAAGTTGTTGGAGGAAAGAAAAACAAAGACGGGAGTTATCTCCTCTGTATTTTAATATCAGGAGATATCTAGATTATGAAATGCATGGATATTAATAAAGTTCTATATTATAGTTTCTGTACTGTCATAGAATTTTCTGTAATGTTATGAATTAATGTGGACTTCAAGTTTATTTCAGTCTTGAAGCCACTTGGGTGATTTTTGTGTCTGCATGATATACCATGCGCTGTCACTAGCAATCGAGCTTTTAGGCAGGGCACGAATGACAAAGCCTATTTGTGTCATTAAAGTTTGTACTCTTGAACTTTGGAAGCCTAGATCCCCAGAAATGCTAAGATCTCATAATCATCTAAAATGGTACTGCTGATGTTCAGCACTTCTTAGGATTAGGTGTGCTATTGTTCTAGTTTATCCACCTATAAAGTAGGAATTATCTTATCACTCATATATACAATGCTTTTAGCATGTCAACTGCAAGTATTGAAAGGTGAAGAGTATTATTAAGCTTGACCCTTACAAGCTTTTCCAGTGGTTTACGTAGTGTTTTTTGTGCACGTAAATAAGAATAATGCTGAGGTATGCTGTGTGACTGGATGGTAAATTACAGAACATTTGTTCAGATAGGGCTTAGCTATCCCAATAGTACAGTAGAGCAGCAAATTTCCCAAGGTCATAACAAGTTCCTCCACTGAAATGTAAAAGTAACCCAGTTTTGCAGACAGAGCGGTAGCAGGAGCTCCAATTATTTTAGGGTCTTTAAGAGAAAATAAAATAAAAAAATACAAAAACCAAGTTGGGACACTTTTGGTGAAAAATGGTTTTTATAGATAACAGCATAGGGAAACTTTATAAAAAGTATATTATGAAAGGTAATAAATAACAGCAAATTAGAAGGCATGGATGGGCTGTGTTAATCAGCCTTGTCTAATGTTGAGTGTTGAATATAGTTTGGCTTTAGACAGTATGCACACACATGCACTTGGTAATATGAGCTGAACCTGTGGTCACGCTCTTCTAAAGGCCTGATTCCTCTCATATTGCTGCATGCCTGTCCTCAAATAAGTAGTAGGTAAGTAAAATAAGTATACTTAAAAATAAGAATAAAAAGTTTAAATTAAAAAAGCACTAGCATGGTACCCGATACATCATAAGTGACATTGCTTCTGCTTCCTGCCATAATAAATAGCTAATGCTATTTATCCCTTGTACCTCTTGAATATCTCTGTGCCCGTGTAGCTTTTTAGCTGAAAAAAAGCAACAGTTTCCCATGTTTTATTTTCTAGTTTCAAGCCACGGTAAAGGAAGGGGTCACCGGTGTGATAGTCAACTTAACCGTGGGAGACCGGGACGACCCTGCCACTGGTGCCTGGAGAGCCGTCTACACCATTATCAACGGGAACCCAGGGCAGAGCTTTGAAATCCACACCAACCCGCAGACCAACGAGGGGATGCTCTCCGTTGTGAAGGTAGGGACCACTGCTCTTGTACTGCACTCTTCCTAGAAGCCACAGCCACTGGATTTACAGTATGAGAGGAAAGACAGTGAAGATACAGCTGTAGACATGGCTAGCAGCCCTCCTTTCCTTTGACCAACATGGATACCTCATTTTCTGTTACAATAACCATGCTTTTTTAGTGATGAGGACCTATCCATTATAAGCTCTATCGATATTGCTTTAGCTAAGCACTGGTTTGTAGAGATCACAGGCCAGCAACAGTGAGGCTTTACAACGTGACTTTATTTGTGACTCAAGGCACAGCTAGACTTCACGGGACCCGTTTTGTTCTCAGTTACACAGCGTGAATGCCAGGGAACCTGGGG
The DNA here is from genome assembly GCA_032353885.1 of Nothura maculosa. Classification (NCBI taxonomy): domain Eukaryota; kingdom Metazoa; phylum Chordata; class Aves; order Tinamiformes; family Tinamidae; genus Nothura; species Nothura maculosa. Next base: position 776,035 of record JAUBOD010000907.1, on the reverse strand, counting down.
ATATGCCAGGGAAGGCTTCACACTCAACTGGAGAGCCACCTTTGGTCCCACATTTCTAAAGTTTCTGTCTGTATGTGAAGACAATCCTATATCTCACACTGCTAGGAAAAAAAATAGACCTGATGGCTAGCTGTACCAGAATTTTCTATATTTGACTTCAGAAGAGGCATTTTCAGTTCTGAAATGGAAACATTTTTCTGTGACACTGCTTTTGATATATCAGTAGGAATTGAGAGAGCAGCCTTATGCTACTTATCATTCATAACCTTTAAGTATGGCTGTGTTCTGTTTGATAAATGCATATTGCATCAAAAATAAGCATATATTCATGTATTTGCATAGATAAGCATATATTTGTGCTCCTCTATATGTGTTTATGTACATATGTATGCATATGTGTATATACATATGAGAGAACAAGAGCATATGTATATGCAGAGTTATGTACTTAGTACATACTCTCAGCTGCATTGTAAATCAATAAAAACACATCCGCCTCCTTCCTCCCTGCACTTTGTAACTACCATCATATCTAATGCCAAATTCTGACAAAGTTCCAAATGGAATAAATGCTGTTGTCCTTCCCGGCTAATTCTGACTCCTGCAAAGTTTGCACTGGAGTAGTAGGAAAAAAGCATTAGGAATTCTCTTTGCCCCTTGCATTCTGATTTTATGGCATGTTTTACAGCCTTTAGACTATGAGATTTCAGCATTCCACACATTGCTGATCAAAGTGGAAAATGAAGACCCGCTGATTCCAGACATCGCCTATGGCCCCAGCTCCACAGCAACGGTTCAGATCACTGTTGAGGATGTGAATGAAGGTCCCGTTTTCCACCCGAACCCAATGACAGTGACAAAACAAGAAAACATCCCCGTGGGCAGTGTTGTGTTAACGGTTAATGCCACCGATCCAGATACTTTGCAGCATCAGACTATCAGGTGAGTGCAGTACCCTCCAATTTGTGTCTGTCAAAAACTGGCTGTGTCTTCTGCGCCTGCCAGTACAGAATTAAATTAAAGTTGTTATGGGCTCTAGATAGTAAGAGGTGGTAATTTTTTTTCCAACAATGCAGAGATTCAGTATGAAGGAGAAAACCGCATTAAACAGAGGACAATAGTTTACCAGGCTATAGGATTTCTGCAGTGGAAGAGCTGAGTGCCACAAGCAATAGTCACAGCTTAGCATATAATGTTTCAAAGTGACATCCTAACTTTTTTTTTCATTCCACCCGCCTTTTATGAGATCCAGAGAACATATGTAAAAGTTGCAAACCAGTTGCAGAACTCACTTAACTGTTTGGCATTTGGATTAAGTTGATTTATGATGATTTGTAATGTTCCCTAGAGAAATAATGATCGCCTGTCTGTATTCAAGAGGTAAAAAAAGAGGATATACTCCTCCATGAAACATGGGGACTATTCAGTCGACTTAGAGTTAGCCTTGCCAAGATCGGTACAAGAAAATGCTGATTTCCATGCTATGATGAAGTAATTGCACAAATAAGCCCTATTATGAGCTTAAAATTCTGAGTATTAAGTGGTGTGATTTTCTTGTATTTAGAGAATGCTGGATCTATTACAAGTCTCTTTTGTGACCCATGAGTGCTATTTTGCTAATCTAAATCTACAAAGATTGTGTAAAGGTGCTTGTTATGCCCTACCAGGATTAGAATAAGGTAGTACTGCTTCCCAGAACTGTGGAAAAAACTAACATTATTTTGTGAATTCAAAGAGCATATTGTTTTTATAGTAGAAAGTGGTACCTGTACCTCTAGAAAGTTGGGCAATTTTTTTAAATGAACAGATAAATGATCTTATTTCCTACTTTCTCATTGCAGTATATCCAATATGCATTGGCCTACTGGAGGAAAAATAATAAATTGCTTTCTTGTTTAATATGAAATTACAAAGTCTAATTTCCCTTGAATTTCAGTGGATATATCTAAGAGCCTTTGTGGATCTTGGTGAGCATGACTTGAAAGCATTGCCTGAACAGTGCGCACTGTCAGTCTGTACCAGGGCCATAGATTTCCCCATCATCCTAGGCTTGCTTAGCAGTGGTTTTGCACATTTGACATGTGTGTTGTTCTACTAAAAACAAAGGCTACTGATCTTGCAGATGTTTTTTTTTCCAGGGGTGGCTGTTGATAAGCTTGTGATTGCAAGGGATTGCTCTGACAGCCTTGGGTTAGAGTGATGGGGAGTTGAATTTAAACAGGTGGCTGTGCTCATCTGCATGAGATGAGGGAAAAGGCAGGGCAGGTAATCAAAAGTTTCAGTCTTTTCATCACCTAAAAACTACCTGGTTAACAGAGTATAAATATTTCAGTTCTCTATTGAAAATACCTTTGAGCACTACCATTTAAAAATCAGTTCCTCTGAAGGATAGTTCTTAGCAGATGTCATTTTCCTTTTGTTATAAATGTGCATTCTTACAAAATGCATTTTTATCCTTAATTTTCATTTTTGCTCCAGGGATTTTTTATTTCATTCACTGTTGTCATACAGATTTGTGTTGATGGATGGACAATCTGTGGAGTTTCTGTTGCATGTCAGATACAGCAATATGACCCTCAGCTGCATTATTCAGAACCTAGTTTATGCAGAGGAAGGTATTATTTCCTTTGGGATTGTGACTGAATTTAAGAAACTTAGTTATTGAAGTTATTTATAGCTAAATATTTCCATGAGTGAGAAGAAAACTCTTATTAATTATTGTGATATTTGATTTTGCAATGCTAAAAGAGAAATGCTGAGAGAATACACAGATTTGCTTATCAAAATCAACAATCAGGAACTATAACCTGCATTTCTCAGCTTGATCTAGCGATTATGCTAAATTTCTAGTGATTACATTGGAATAGAAATCACAGCTATTACCCACCAATAATCACTGAAAATTTTAACTTGATTTTAAGTGTTGTGTGTAACCAGCAAATAGTTATTCATTCCACCATATCTCACAGCTGGGTAGAACGGAGTTATCAAAGCTTGGCTATTACTGGCCATAAGCTAAGCAGAAGTTTTCCAGAGCTCTAGGCCTAATGTTGACCCTATCTTCATGGCCAAGAAGTGGTGGATTTTTAGTCCAAACTCCTTCTCTTTCTCATTTTACATGTGCAGAAAAGGAGAGTTAAGGTAGTTTGTATTGGGAATGAAGAGTGATCACATATAGAAATTATTTAAATGGCTATAGTTAAGAGAAAATAATGCAAATGTATGCAAATCTGGGAAATAATGGAATGATTCAAGAAAGGCTTATTTGACTACCTATATGTCCTCCTTTTGCTAAATAATGGGAAAGCATAAAAAATAAAATAGCATTTTTAAAAGGTACTTTTAACACTGACAAGTAATATTGAAACACATAGCTGCTAGTGGAAAAAGAAAAGACTTCACAATATATGAAAACAACATCTGCAATTAGGGTCGTGTAAAATTCATGTATAAAAGCCAAAACCGCTCACCAGTTTGAGTTTGTGAGTTGACAGAAATATTTTCTGTTAAATTTCTGCAGGCAAGTATGTGCTTGAAGTCTTGCCTAGATCCAGTGCTTATATAAATAGGGTTTGCTGCTTGTGCTACTTAAGGCTTTTGCTTAGAAATCTTGGTTTATGGAGATCACATATCAACCTCCATCCTCCTCAGTCTGACCTGCTTTAAGTTATATTATCAGAGCCCTCACTGTGGTTACCTTGGCAAAAAAAGGGCCAAGCAGGCACAACACAGAGTTTTAAACCAGGTATTGCGCTAAATGTCAGTGACCATGATCAAATACTGCCTTATTTCTGCAATATACAATGAATATCAGATTTTTATTACATATGTTACACCAGATTTTGTTACATGCACATATATGAACATCTCTACACTATCCCCAACATGATCTATGTCTGTGCAAAACATATCAATTGATGCACAAACAACATCGCGTCTGAACATTATTAATGTTACCTGCTTTATTTCCAGCATATAACAACTGGATATAAATCTGTTTAACTCCAAGGGTATTTTTTGTTAGTTTGCTTTATAAACTTGTAGAAGAGGCTGATGACTGTTTGTGATCAGGAAATTAAGTTACTCTACTATATATAGCTTCCTAAGTGCACAGTGGATAAGGTGCATAAAAAACTTGTGTGCCATCGTCCAAAACTAGGTTGAATTTATTTTTTGAACATCTCATGTCTCAATCAGATTCAAATTACTTATTTCTTTGAAAAGCATGGCTTACTTTGTAAAGATTCCTAAAGACGGTTGTTTTTTTGACACAAATTTCTTTCTTATGCTTCAGCTTGAAGTGTCTTTGCAGGTGAAGAAAGAATTTCATTTAAAAGCAAACAAACTGGCAAAAAATGTATTACACTGAAAAAAAAGAATCATTCCAAGTATTGGTGTGGCTCAAAAGCATGTAACTTCAGGTCTAGCTCTTCGTTTGTGATTAGCAGTGAAGTTGCGTGGTGTCAGCTCTGCTCTGATCTCCCGACGTTAACATTTCAAAGGAGCCCAATGTAGAACTGTCATCCTGGAGAGACCTGCATGCCTGTCTGGAGCAGCTAAATAATGTAGGCATCAGGTTTAATCTTACTCTAAGTCATAGCTGTTGCAAACTAGATTAAAACTGACTTTCACAGCTGTACCCAAGCCTGTAATTCCCTAGGACAGGTCTGCAATGAGTAGGGTGAGCTTTGGACTAAGGATCTCCTGGAAAGGAAGGCGGAGACCGAACCACTGAGTTTTCCTGAATCCCTAACTTGGTCATGGAAAGTTGCTTTTGTTCCTCTGGGATCACTCCCAGGAAGTAAAGGAGCCTGTTTGAGAGCAATCACACGTCTTAGATTCATTAACCTATTTTTTAAAATACTGAATTCCCTCAACAGTTTCCACCATCTTTTAGAAAAAGAAATCCAGCAGGCCCCATATTAATTATAAACCAACAATTTATTAATAGGGCAGTAATGAAGTTTCTGAAATTTGATTTCTTAATCAGGGATCATTGTTATTTTTGTGCCAGATTTAAGAGTTTAATTTTGGGTGCCTCTTCCCAACCTCTGAAATTTTAATCAGAAGTTTCAAGTGTACATGTCAATGAGAAGTTAAAGGCCAAATTTAATAACATTTTCTACCTTGGGAAATTAAAAGAAGAGCCTCACTCTCTGAAATCTATTATTAACAGTAGATCTTAATTAAACACAGTTACAGTCCTCAATATTTTGCCTATGTGGAAATAGTAGTTTAAGTATTTTTTTCCTTTTTTTTTGGACTCACTATGTCCAGGATATTCAATAGTTAGACTTTTAACTATGTGTAAATAAGTTGTTTACTGCAGAGTATTTGTAATTTTTAATTAAAGCTGGGTTCTTCCCTGGTTTCATGGTTTATCATGGCAATATATTTTTATTACCTACTGTGCTTTGGATTTTAAATTATTTATGTAAATATATTATTGCAGCATTTATTCAAAGTAAGTGATGTGACTCAGTGCTTCAGAAATATCTTCACAAGAGAAGTTTATTATAGCTCTAAAGCATATCTAATTCATTAAATATAATTAAAATGCAGTATTTGAAGCAGGAGAATTTAGAAAAGGAACCCAAACTTCACCGAGTTTCACAGGAATAAAAAAAAATTGCCAAAGTACTTGAAACAATATATTTTACTTAGATACGTATGCATATATATGTTTGTATATGTATAATTTTCTCCACCTGAACCTGATTCCAGCTGGACAACAGCCTATTTATTGGCTTTGTCATGTTAACTTCAGGGTTGGTGGAGCTGGCTGATACCTATGCAAACGTTCCTATATTTGCTGAAAGTGGAAGCCTAATTTGCTTTGTCCGTGTCCAAAAATGAAGTGGCTGCCCAAGCTTCTGTAAAATAGTGCTGAAATAGGATTTATAGTTCAGCAAGTTTCCTCTAAATCTCAAATATTTGAGAAAACTGAGAAGAATTCACTGGAATAAAGCAAGAAATAGTTTGCTCCTGTTACTCCTCTTTCTGCTGCCAGTCACCACCATTTATGGTGTGAATGTATAAGCCATGAGTTGTGAAGACAATTTCAGGAAGCCTTTTTCATGTTTCCTGCCAGGACTTTCTCAAAGATGCTGGCATCCTTCTTAAAGGGAATAGAACTCCAAGTCACACTCCCCATGAACACCTACAGGTTCAGTCCTACACAGGGCATGCACAACAAGCCTTTCTGTAGGGCTTTTGTTGCACACATAAGTCAATAAATCTGCTTTTTGGGGTACCATGCAAACACTTTACCAAAGTGCTGTAAAATGAGAGAATGGGGGAAAGCCTTAAAGAGCAAATGCTTATGAAGCAACACCCTTAGTCATTGTTAAATACACCTCCTAAAGTCTGAAGGACTTGTCTTTGACTCTTAACATCAGGTGATATTTTTTCCATACGTAGACAGAGGAATAGCTGTATGGTTATAAACGACTGGCTGCGCTCTGCTCCCCGCAAACAGTGCCGGGATTTTGCTCTGCAAGTTGCACCAAGAGCATTGCAAGTTGGCTCTACAGTTTTATTTATGGTCTGCCAGGACCTAGCTATTGGGAATTTGGAGCACATCTCTAGATCTGATGTTGCTATATATTGGACAGTACAAATTGCTTTTCTTTTTTTTTTTTTTTTCCCTTTTTTTAAATTAGAAGAAAAGTCAGATATGAAGGGAACCTGTTTTACACAAACAGTTTTTTCTCTTCTGACCTTCCTGCAAAAGCACTGAACCTGTAAGTCAGAGAGCTGCCAGTGTCAGGGTGGCCGGGCAAGGGAGGAAAAGGAGAGATTTTTTCACTTCTAAAATAAAGAACCTGGCAAATTCCTTGTGCTAAAAGTACCACCTATAGTTGTACATAGTCATCAGTCAACCAGTAGCTTGATAGCACTCTGCAGAAGTGTTCTCACTTGTTTTTAATGTATTAATGCCATAGCATTGTAGGCAATTGCTGTGATATGTATTGTGTAATTAGACTCATACTAATATTTGAAATAAGTTATACAAATACGTTTACTTTTTTCCTTCACTGGCTTGACCAATCTGACTTCTACATTGTGCTTACTAAATTGCAAGGTGAACATGCCCTTCATACCCTGCACCACGAATCCCCAGCAAGATGGCATGGGAGCAAACTTGCTGCTGGAGATGTACCACAGCTCCTTCATTTTCCTCTCCTAGCTCAGATATAACTCTAGAAGGCTGATAGAGGCTTGAGAATAAAGTTGGGTCCCATTTCTCCCTTTCTGAGAATGATTTGTAGCTGGCTATTGCTGTGTGGACAGATCACATAGTCTGAATTAACTTGGAGGAAGCAGCTGGGGAAAGACTTTCTCTGGTGGGAGCAAACTACTGAGATAAGACGGAAGAGAATGAATGACCGGAGCAAAGTCCCTGTGCCAAGGGGAATTAAAGCATCTGCCAAATCCGGAAGGCATGTCCTAAAAAGCTATGGACAGAGTCTAAAGCCGACCACTCAGGAAAGACACTTTCAATGCTGTCAGCTTCAATGTTGAAGCTATACTAATATGGAACCTCTTTCCCACAGGATGGTGAGCAGGTGCTGATAGTCTGCTTCCCAAAACATACTGTTCACCCTTCTTGCTACTCATGGGCAAATCTGTCCATATCTCTCATTTACAATTTTGAGGAGCCCCTTGGAGCACTAACTCGCTGTTTTTCTCTTTCTCTTCTTAATGATATTTTCTGCCTCAGCATCAGGGTAAGTATCAGACCCGTGTCCATCTTGTCTGGTTTTATATATCATAATTTTCAGGGCATTTTGCAGGACAAGATAAACACCATCCCTGCTATTTGAGGACCCTGTGGGCAGTGGGAGAGACTTCCCATGCTTGCTCCAACTGCTCTGTGCCAGTGCCTGGCCTAGGACACTTGGGTTCTTGGGAGGCTTGGGAGAAAGATCAGTGTGTGTGAACAGGTAGGTCTTGCAGCACCCTGTCCACATGTGGTGCATAGTAATATAACTGTTATATAAGATGATAAATCTCCATAATATACCTGTCTTCATGTCTCTGCGAGCACCAAATTCTGACCTCAGACTTAAGGACCTGCCTTGTTCTTCTTACCCTCTGCACCTTGAAAAGGAGCCCACCAGAGAGCAAATTTTCACCCAGACTCTTTGAGACAGCTCTCCTGAAGATCAGTATCCCTTTTTCTGAGAATAAAGGATTAATCTCCCTTTGATTAGTCCCTGAAATGCCGCAGTATATGAATTAAATTATTAAAGAGTACCTAAAGCAGCTGTCCCAGGAATTCTCAACCCACCGGCTCATAATTTATAGGTAACCCAACTATGTGAAGCCACCTTTGTCACTCTTGACAATACATGTCAGAGTATTGTATGCCTGAAGTTTTCCATCTGCTCTACTTTGATGGCATAAATCACATTTAATATGCTGGTATTAAACCTATGTATGGTAGACTTGAAAATCAGTGTTTTCACGTAATCGAATAAGCTGCAGGAACCGATTTTAGCCTCCCTTGGTATTACCTTAAGAGTCCCAAATTCCTGATTAATAAGGATGAATGTAACGTTTAAGGGGAGTTTAATTAGACCCTCTGTCTTTCCCCTGCGTAACAATATTATGCCACATTATGATTTCAACCATGTCAGCGCTCAGAATGAGTGGCTGTGAACTGTGAAATTATAGGGCAGATTTTTCATGTCACTGACTAAACAATATTGCAGATCTGATTGAGAAATATAACAATGGGATATATCAGTCACAAGTTATGCTTGCAGTGGGAGTCAGATCCTAACAATAACTCACTTTGACATTATGGATCTCTCCTAGTTGCAGAACAGGCAGGAGTTTTTCTCTGTAAGAAGTAAAGAGTATCTTGATTATAAGTTGGCTGTCACATCTGGGGACACTGCATGGGAAGACAAGCCCAATCTGTGTGCATGCGCCTGTGTGGCTCTCAAAACTTTCAGCAGTGCCTAGGCAGAGATTTACCTGCCTTTAAAATATGCCAAGGATGGAGGTTGAGCATGCAATGTTTTAGAAAGGATGACCAAGGATGTAAAACCAAACACTTACATAAGAGTTTGCCAAGGAGGAAAGTGTGCAATTAATTCTTTCTTGTTCAGCTTGCAGCCTGGTTGCTTCCAACTTTAAAGCAGACACGAGTCTCAAGTAACACCACAGCAGATGTTCTTCATGCTCATGACCTGATTGGGAAAGAGAATCACTCTGCTTCTTTCCAAGCTTTTTGCCTTGCTGTAAGGAAATGAGGAGCCAATGTTATGGCTGCATTAGATTAATATGCAATTGTTGGAAGGACAAAGGGAAATCATGACCACAATGAAATTAGAGGCCAAATTCCCAGTGAGTGTGGACCTAGGAATTTATCTCATAGCAGAAGCTTTCCCAAAGGTGTAGGACTTCTGCAATATGTTCACTGCCCTTGTTCAGCTGCAAGGCATCCCTAAGCATTTCATATACATTTCAAGGAATTAAGAAGTCCATCTTCTTTCAGACTCGCAGACACTTATTCTTTGCGTAGAATTTAAGTTCAGTGAGGAAATTATCAGAAGGTCTAAGCACTCATTTTTTACAAAGTGGAGCCCTGTAATAGGAAAAAAAAGTCTTGTAAAGTTCAATTGGAATTTTTCTATTAGCTTAGTAACAGGGATGCCAATTTCTGTAAAATAGTTTCTGAGTAGAAGTGAAATTATGCACTTTGTTAAGCAGTAGTAAGCCTGAGGATCCAGATTTGGTTCAAATGTGAATTGCTAGCGACTGACTTCTTTTTAATTTTATGACCATTATTCTCTAGGTAAATATGCCTACAGAAACTTGCATGCCTACTCTGCATATAGCTAGATAATTATTATCCATGTGATCCCTTGGGGTAGGTGCAATATGGGTGGTACTTAGCATAGCCTTGCCTTGGAGATACTAATCTGTCTCACCCAGATTTCCTTGAATATTCCAAGCCCTCGAGAATTTTTACACATTCACCTTTTTTAATGAGTCTGTCGGAGTAATGCTTCCTCTTTTCTCCTTTCAAAGGGGAATTTTCCAATCGAATTCTGTCTGCCTAAGGCCTAGTTTCTCTTGAGATTCAGTCCTGGGTCATTGGTAACATTTTATTCATTAAAAACAAATGCGGGCGCAGAGTTTGTCTGATGGTGCTTCAGGGCAGCAAAAAGAAACTTTTGTACTAGCAGAGCAGAAACATCTATAAAACTGAAACATTAATTCTCCTTCTTCTCACAATGATGCTGTGGAGATGGGTTCAAGGAGGCTTGCGAAACATGTAGACCCCTAAACCCAAGGGAAAGCCCATGAGAGATTAAGTGTTGGGCATCCAAGGCAAGGTTCAAGTAGAGTATAGTAATGAAAACATAGAGTGTTAATTGTTTAATGTTAAGCCAAGGAGAAAAGTTAAAAGACTTGCATTCAGTGAGCACTATATATATTTTATGCACAGAATGCAATAGATATCCAATAGAAAATAAAATTATGTGTGACCAAATAGTGGAAGGCTGTTGGTGAAGTGTCTCGTTAATGGCCTCATTAATACCAGATTGGATGGAAGTCAGACCTAGATTTAAACCATATCCATAAGTGTCATTGTAGCAAATTAAGGTCGAATAAACAGCTACAATTCCTCCATTGCTTTTTTTCTTGAGTGCTCAATTCTATCAGATATTATCAACACTCTCTTTTTTTATATAGAAATTATTTGCAGCATTTTCTTTCAGCTTCTTCAAATTTTCCATCTTTGACCAGCAGATTTCTTAACTGATAGGCATTTGTCTTGCTAAACCCAAAAGGAGTTTGTGAAGTTTATAATGATGAGTATGGTATAAAAATTTTGCTGTACACAACAGGTTTATGTGCACTGTAGCAGAGATGGGCTACCTCTGCTAAATGAACATAGAATAGTAATGCTGAGGTGAACTCTACACCAACTCCCCTTTCAGAAAGCAAAAGGGTAACATCCTTTCATTTTCTCTTCCTTTGGAAAAAAAAGCAATTTTAATTCATAGGTTGCCTGATATACATTGAGAAAATGGTCCTTTTATATATGCTTGAGAGATTTTTTTTCAGAATATCTGACAGAATTTAATTTCTATCCGTTTTCTTCTCTATTAATATGTACCCGTAGAGAGACAAATATGTTTTACAGATACAGCAGTGAGACAAGGGACGTTGCAATGAATATCCACTGAAATAACTGATTCTGGAATCTGACTTGCAATGTTGTTGTTCAACAAGTGAGAAGTAATATTTCATTTTCCTAACATCCCTGGAAGGCATAGGCAAAAACAGGAAAAAAAAATCAGCACAGCAACCTATAACAAATGTAACAACCTAGATTTGATGACATTATAAATAAAACGGCTAAGACATGGTTATACACAATATTGAAAAGTGATAAGCACCAGACAGGTGGGAGGAGTGCATGGATTTTAGAGTGCCTTTGGACAGCTTGAATGCCTGGGAATCTGATTCATAGAGAACAAAAAAAAAGAGTAGATTACACTTCACTTTTCATTTGTCTAGGCTATTAAAGATAGCAAGTTGGGCAAACAAAAGCAGCTGTTCTAAAATAAATGAAAAGATATGGCAGGATTTCATGTATTGCTCCGACATGTAGGACAAAAAGTGGCTGCATGTTTTTCAAGGGTGTGTTCCTGTGTATTCAGTCGCCTAACCCTCGGATAGGACTTTGTCTATCATTACAAAAGGAAAAAAAATGAAAGAGAATTTATTAGGGCTCTTCTGTAGGACATATACTCCCTGAAATGCATAGTCCATTCAAAATCAACAGGGGAAAAATGGAAACTTAATTTTTGATATTACTATTAGGAACAACCCTAATGCCTTTTTCTTTATATTAGAGGATTGGACAATAGTGTGAACTTTTCTTGAGTATTAAATTCTCACATTATCACACATCCTGCTGAATTTCTCACCTTCCCTTTCCTTCTCTCTTATTGAATGCTGCAGGGTTGGAAAGTACTTTAACTCAGTAGGTATTAATTCCTCTGGGCTACATAACTATGGAAATGCATTAAGATAGTTGATTTTCCTACTATGAATACAGCTATTTTTAAATAAAGAAAAACTGAAAAAAAGAAAGGGAAAAACATGTTAATTGCTGTAATAATAATGCAGGAGTGGTATATTTTCTGGAACTACTTAAGTTTGCTTTCTTTGGAAACAAAGTTATTAATTTATTGCCTCCTCATTGATTCATAAAACCTTTGAGAATTTCCATCTCCTCTGGATAAAGTTGAATCATTAATCAAACATCAGGCAAAATTTCATATATTTTTCTCATAGACATTGACATCAAATTCATATTATCAGATTCAAGTGCTGTAATACACAACTGAAAACATATGCTGATGCTAAATAGTATTAATAATATTTTTACTAGAATATCAATTTAGTGCAAATTTTTGCATATGTGCCTCCCTAAAATGTTCCAAAAACAATACCCAAAGCAGTTCCTCAAAGGATCCTGTAGTACCTGATGAGAAGTCGTTGCTGGGAGTGGTAATTCCTGGGTCTCTTCTGTTGACGTGCACTGTCCCTGGCAGGGACTTCGCACGCCTGTTCCAGGGATGAGTTTTCCTCCCTATCCAACATCTCAGCTCCTTGTCCTTTGCTCCTCAGAGCCTTTCACTTCATCTTTGCCGACCTTAGTGCAGCAGATCGAACACAGCCGTCCTGCGCAGAGTCACTTGTACAGCTCTAACTAATGCCTTCCACTCATGTCAAGGTTGAGGTTTGTGAGCCTGGCACTTATTTTCTGTGAAAAGGTCTAGCTTGTTAATATTTTCCCTTTTTCTGGCTACCATCCAGATTTTTGCAGTATGGAATAGATTGTACAGAGTTTCTAAGTTTCAAGGACTCAGTGACTTTCAAGTAACTGTATTCATTCAGTCTTCAACTCAAGAGTTCATAAGAATTCATACGATTCCATTTATATTTGGAATTGCACTCTTTTGGCCAATGTCTTTTTTTCTTCTTTTTTTTTCTTTTTTTTCTGTATTTTTCTGTGTTTCAATTTTAAAAAAAAAGGTAGAGTTCATAGATACAGGACATATCTTTTCCCTAGTAAAAGCTGAACTTCTAAAAAATACAAAAGAGCACGATCATGTTTGTTTTCCACTTTAAGGATCCTCATTTGCTCTTCTGCTATGATAAGAACAGCAATGATAAGCAGTGATTCAGAAATGATTCAGCAATGATAAGAATAGTTCACTTTTTTTTCTTCCAAATTCAAACCTAGCTGCTGATTATTACCAGAGTGTCTTGAAGTTTTTGCCCATCCCTGGAATAATCCATTCCACATGTCCTCCAAAATGATACAGGTCTGTAATTCCATGAAAATTTCTGAGGTGCAAATGGCAACAACAGGCAACAAAGGATGCACGTGGGAGCCCAAGAGACGGGCACAGCGGGCACAGGAATGGCACAAGCCTTGCCTTGGCACAACAAGCACTAAGGCCATTACTCAACTTGGACACCACTTCAGTCCACTTTCCTTTTGGAAATTACATTTCAGAAGCATTAATTCCCCGCCTTCCTTAGGAGACTTGTCCCAAAGTTAATGGATGTTAATGGCTTTGCAGTGGGAGATGCCGCTTTGGCAGGGAGTGCAGCTGTGCCGAACCGGAGGTGCAGAAACTCCAATATGAGTTTTACTGCCCAAACCTCCTCCTGGTACTTCATAAAAGTACCTCCTGCCCATCGAGTGCTGATTAGTTTTGGGGACACAATTGCTCCAGTGAAAAAGCTTCCACTGATTTGCATGTGTCGACAATTATTCTAGCAGCAACAACCTGATTATACCAGTGTGCGAGTCCCAGATATGTGTATTATTCCCTAGCTTTAGGAATAATTCAGATAGTTATAGCCTCTAGGCTCATTTAACCATAGCCTTAATCACTTCTGATTAAAAAATACATACATGCATGCAGTTTTGTTCATTACCTCGCAACTTCTAGGCTTTTTTTCTTTGCCTTGAAGAAAAACAAAACCCTGGGAATTTGGTTTTGGTACAGAGAAATGTTTGGGAGACTGTACAAGAAAAATAACACAAAATGTTTTGCTTTCTATAATGTTTTGTTTAACTACCTGATTATAGTATTTTCAGTTGATTAATTGGTGTTTTGTTATTTTTTAATTCTGCTTGTAGTGACTCTCCTATTTATTTCCTTGCATTTACCAAGGGTTTATTTCTATTGTTGCACCACACAAATAGCTAATTAGCCGACCATTTTCTCATCTGCTATTTTTCAGTGGCAAGAGATTAGAATTGGAATTTCAACTAATTTTCCGTTCTGTTTTGATCATATTGTTGTTGATGGTGAACCGTGATAAAACCGGCTTACTAAATCACTGGCGTGACAAGCAGAATAAATCGGAAACCATAAATCTTTTGGCTCTGATGGGGAGGTGCTGTGCATAATTTTAAAAGTGCAGTGGATGAAAACAGAGGCAGTCTATTTGGTAGCCCTGGTCTTGCAAACTGAGCTAGTCTGGCACAGAACCATTCCCAGATCTGAAGTTCAAATTATTAGAGCCCCAGCCTAAAAGAAGGGCTGATCTGGTGTGAGAGCAAAGCAGCTGATTGCTGTGCAATCATATATGTTGATCTGTCGATAGCAGTGAGGATGAGGAGCTGGGGCTCCTTCATTTGACCTTCTGGGTGAGGTCCTATAAGGTCCATTTGACCTGCTTTGGCAAGGCTTGATTTTCTTTATTTTACCTTGAATTAAATAAAAAAGGTATATGAAAGGTGCTGTTTAATTCTGTTTGCCAGACCTGTGCTTGGCTCTGAGTGGAGCCAAGGAAAAACTCCTGAAATAGAGACATCTCTGCTTTGTAATTCCTTCCCTCTATGTAAAACAGTTATTTATATTGCAGACCAGTTAACTGCAAAAGAGATTGAGCTGAGCAAGGATTTTATTTTCTTTAGGAAAACCTTTCCTGCTGAGATTGGTTGATTGTAGAAAGTGCAATTTAGGTGGGGAGAACATATTTTTTATTATTTCCACTGATTTTTTTTTTTTTAAAAGCGGATTTTTTTAACCTAAAGTATCCTGGATGTTACAGTTTTCTTATCTGTAATGGCGTATTACTGTAGAACAAGATGTGCCTAAGCTTTCCATTTTATTACTTTGTCTTGTCCTTCTTAATCTGTTGTAACAAAAAAAAAGAAAAAGAAAATGAGAGAAAAGAGAAAAAGAGTTAGCTGAAATAATGCTGAGAAATTGGTTTTGCACTTCCAGCAGCCCTTCCTGTAACTTATTAACACAGTCCAGACATGA
>JAUBOD010000907.1:579761-599560 GCA_032353885.1 Nothura maculosa | reverse complement strand
CAAGAAAGGCAGAGCAACAAAGCACAGGAATGAAGATCAAAGCTATTTTTTTCTAAATTCTAAGAATCTATTCAGAAATAGTGGACCTAAATGCACACAATGGGAACATTCAAATAGCAGAAGCATTTGTAAAATCTTGAGCGAGACTGTAAGGTAATTCTCTATTTAATTGCATTTTTCTAGATCTATACTTATAACTGCTTATATAGCAAGATCTGAATACTCCACGACTCTGTTTTGAACGTATTTATGAGACATATGCTATTTAGTAGTGGGTATGTTAGACACTCTCTATCCATTAACCATTGTGCTCTTCTATATCGAGGCTTCACCGCAACAGGCAGTTGTCTGACAGGGAATAAACTCCTGGGGACAGCAGCAAATCAAATTAAATATATCTCTACAGAGCTATCATAGGGGGTTGCATGACTTGATAGGCTGCATATAAGAGCAATAAGCACAGAGGGGAAGAGCAGACCTGAGAGAAATCGGGATAGACCAAATGAGCAAGCAGACGGACAAATCACTATTGGCTTCATGAAAGTCATTAGGAGTTTTGATGGTAATTTCAGTAGAACCCCTATCTCAGGTGTCTATCTGTGAGTGGAAAGCTTTTAATCCTACAGAAGTCAGACAGATTATCTAAAATGGTTCTCTTTTCACCTCTTTTTATGAGCTTCATCAAGAAAAATGGTGCTCACTGATAAAAGAAATACATGCACAATATGCTAATAGTCAAAATCTCATTCATTCTCTTTTCTCATATTTATTATCCTCATCCAAAAGTGCACCCAGCATAGAGTTTAGTAGGGGCGATTTACATACAAATCACCTTGTAAATCAGAACAAAAATGACTTGATTACTTCAAGCAACAAGACCCACATACTCATTCCTTTCCAGCACTGGGCTATTCTCATTAAAAACTTCTCAACAAACTAGACAATACGAGTGTTTTCTTCACTCCTTCTCTATTACACATGCATCAAAGTCTAGCAAATACATATTGATAGTGCATACACACACTGATAGTATATACACACTCTACACAATTAGAGTTCATTCCCCATGAGGGAGAACAGCCGACATCATGAATAAATTCCTCTCAATAAGAGGAATTTAAGATTAAAATCATACATGACAGAGAAGTACAAAGTGCTCATGTGATACTTCTATATATTTTATAATCAGACACGTGTTTCAGCTGAACATATTCGACTCTTCAGTATTTCATTTTAAAATAAATGATAAACCTATGTAGAGTGAAAGAGCCACCTTTTTAACTTTTCCTATTACTCTTCAGAAGAGCTTACAGTAAGTGTATGAACTTTCAAGGCAAGCTTGTCAGGAGAATATTCTTTGGAAAGAAAAAAATATAAATAAAAAATTAAGCAAATGCATCTTAAAAATTGAATCGCATTTTAAATACTGTTATGCAACATAAAGTCCATTTTAGTATATCCTTAGGTACAGACTGTAAAGACTTAATGTTTTTTTTTTCACTATATAAAGTTTTTGCATCGTTTCCTTTTTCTGCAATTAAGCAGAAATTATCTAGATTGGGTTAATTCTCATTCTTCCCCTCTCCATTTTCTCTCTCTCCCCACAAGGCTCCCAAATTCCAAATCCAGTTAAGATTCAGCAAATGATTCCAATTTAATCAACAATAATTGAGTTAACAGGTTCTCTAGTTTTTAAAAAAACAACATTGGGGTGGGAACTTGACACATTTTCTTTGGCAAATTAACTACTTTAATTTTCCTATGTATTTGCAGCCATTTCCAAAAACAAGGCTATTAGTTTCAACATTTGCAACAGAAAAATCTTTATTGATTGTCGTTTCTTAAAAATGGAGCACGGATATCTGTTATTTTCTTGGGTTCCTATCATTCCAACCTCTGACTAGTTTATCTGATTCAGGAACGAGTGGCATGTGCTGCTTTTCTGAGATTATCTCTGTCTATCATCCTTTCACAGAAGGTAGAATAAAGAGGAAGAGATGGATACTGGAAAGCACTGCACATAACACAAAAATGCAGTGCAGCCTTTTGATGTTTCCCAAGAGCAAGGGAGCTATTGCAGGCACCTAATGTATAGCTGCAGCTTTACTGCATCTCCAGAAATATTTAGTCACATGAAAAGTTAAAGTAATACCTAAAAAATACCCCCACAATCTGTATTTGCATGTGTTCATTACGGCTTGGGCAGCATATGGCTCTTCACATTTGTAAAGATTTCAGTGTGATAAAACAATCAATACAACCCAAATCTCTCATTCCTTGCAGGAACCAACCCCGCCTTGACTACAACAGCAGCACTTAGGTAAGATGGGCAGATACCAGCACTTAGCAAGTCAAATTAAAAGCGAACTTTGAGCCCTTCTCCAAGCATTCTGCACAGACTGAAAGGCTCAGGACTCGGCACAGGACCTTAACCCTTGTTAATATTAAGAAACAAGCTGGCTAAAATACAAAATAAAGTCTTTTTTTTCCCAGCCTGCCTCTGAGGGATTTAAGAAAACCGTAGGAAGGCAGCCAAGTTCCTTCCAGGAGCACTAGCTAATGGGTGGGCTCGTACCTAATCCAAAGTCAATGAAAAATGATAATTTTAGCAGGGTTTTAGCAGGCTTTGATGTGCTGGGTGACCCACAATCTACTCTAAGCCTTATCAGGTAGTTATGTCTTCCAGGCATTGCCATAAAAATACAGTGCTGAAACCAGTGACTGGAACAGAGCCTGGTGCTAAGCTGTCCTTGGGCCTGCACTCACCACGGGAGTGCACAAGGTTTAGGATCTGAGCTGGCTGTTCCAGGTGACATGGCACTGGGTCTCAGCAGTCTACAAGCACTTATCACCGCTCATACAGGCTTCTTTTAAGAGGGAAGGTGTAGAGGAGGATTCTGACACTTACTAGTTATAAAGTGGCAAAAAGTGATTATTTTTCTTAAGTTTTAGATGTTCTAAATAGAATACAAACCTCACTTCAAAATATCTTGATCTTAACCCACTAGTGCTCTGCTCAGTTCTCTAAACATAGGGGCCTAGCTTGAATGTGATCTAATCAGAGCAATTGCCCCATGGCACCCCGTGTACAGCAGAGCCTTGGTGGAGCCTTCGCCTCTGAACAATATTTTCTCTTTTGCACGATTTTTGTTGCGTTTGGAAATGATTATTTTGGAGATATCTGCTGTACTATCAAAATTGTTTAAAAATTCAAAAGTTTGGGGGAAGAGGAAAACAGACGCTCAATGTGATTGCCAGTTCCATATTTTCTGAAGAAATCAATGTTAAATTATGCATAAATTGCTCCAGGCATACAGACCAGAACTCAGGTCTCTCTCCTCCTAGGTGCACTTCCCTATCAAAAGGTTGAGGTATCAGACTGCCATTACACTATCCTATCTGGTTGAATAAATCATTGTACTCCTTTCTGCAAACCGACCACAGGAGGTATGGGGTTTTTTTAGGTTGCTACAGTTAATAACTTAAAAGAAAACTACAGGGAAGTACATGGAGTTTCCTTCTGATTGAGGAACCACTTATGGCTTTAACAGGACTTTTTCATGGCCCTGTATCATCGAATAAACTGAAGATCTTCCATGTAAGTTACACCTTGGACTCTCACCTCCCATCCAAGGCACACCTCAGAACACAGGCCCTGCTTAACTCCATGCAGCTCCTGCAGAGAGACCCTATGCCTCTGACAAGAAAAATTGATCATAACCTGATCAGAAAACAAGCATAAGTGAGAAAATAACATCGTTTCTATTGATTTGCTTTCAAAAACTGTGAAACCGTGATGCTTTCACATGCTGCACCTAACAGCACAGCAGCAATTTGCCTACCAAGGAGAGCCTCCAAAAGCAGCCTCTGCTCTCATTTCTCTCTAGGCCCAAGGAAACAGGAGCTCTGGCAGCAGAAGCTCTGATCCTAGGGAGGATCCAGGTTGCAGGGTCTGGCTGCTGGGCAAACCCTGCTGCCAGAAGCCACCCTCTTACCTGCTCCATCACCGTATTACAGCATGGTGGGATTTCCAGCAGGGTTGTGGCTGGGTGCATTTCTATGAGGAGCGAATGCCAATGAGATTGATGAGGATCTTCTCTCCTCTGTGCTGCAGACTGCACTGAGTCATCAAAAGAGAAGGGCAACCACAAAAATAAATGAGGGTAAAACATAATTCCCCCCTGACCCCAACATGCCAGCATTCCTCCTCCCAATGCTTCGTGGATTGAAATAAGCTCTGATACAAAAGCTCACATTCAACAGGCAGCATTATAAATAGGTCCAGGTACTCAGCATTTTTTGCTGCTGCTGATGGCCCCTGTTTTTACATCCCCATCTAGAGCGGGGGTTAAATACCTGCAGTCCAAAGCACTGCCACCCCCTAGCACAGAAGCTTCCAGTTCAGCCTATTCAGATAGAAGAGCAGAACTAAAACCGTGAAGGCTGCCAAAGAGAGCAAATAAGCCAGTATTAGAAAGCTGTGATTTTACCACATAATTCTGTTTTTCCTGAGCCTGGTTTAGAGCCAAACAGCAGAGGTGCCAGATTTTAAGCTATTGCCCTTTTATTAATACGAGTTTTCCACACACGAGAGCTTTGAGCATTACTCTCCAGCTATTAATAGAATGCTTCTACCACCCACCCCTTTGTTAGTATAGGGATATTCCTTTCATTTTGTTAACATAACGGCAGCAAATTAGCAAATTCCTCAACGAAACACTTGGAAAGCTCTTTAATTTTCAGGAAAATTAAGGGAAGGGCTGCAGCACGGATCTGATACACGCGTGGTGACAGCTTCTGTCGTCGCACTCGCTCAGGGGTTGCAAATCAGTACAGCCAGCTCTATAACATGACATACACAGGGCTGCAACACTTTTCAATGGTCGGCAATAAAATGTATTTGCTATTACAGGAAACTGCCTAAATTGCCACACAGAGAAAAATCAGGAAAAGCAGAATATATTTATTATCTCTTCATCCACGGAGCAATTTGCAAAGCAGAAATACTTGCAAATGATCTCACTTAGGAGTGCAGCGCGCTTCCTCCAGAGTGTTACGTACCCTAAATTCATCTTCACGTACATTGCTTGAAGAATATCAATGCAGTGCTAGGAGGCAATGATTTCATGTTTTAGTGTTTCGGCCTCCTTAAAGGATTGTCACCTCTTCCTCGACATTATGTGCCCACTCCTCAGGGCTGGCTTACCAAGTTTTACACATTGAAGAGCAATGAATGGCAAGCCCTGCATCCTAGGAAGCAGTACAGATTGTGCATATTTCGTTTTTCCTTTTAGCACTTCTCCCATTAAAATCACTTCTTAGTAGCAAGCTGGAAAATCCAAGCACAGCTGTACATCAAGAGTTAATGCACAATGAAATAACACTATTAATACTTAACAGCCAGTGGTACTCAACTCTGTGCCTCTTTTTTGGCACATTATTCTAAAAATCCACAATGAAAGCTCCGTGGCAGAGGTGCTTTCATGTAAAAACAGATTCCATCACAAACCAGTCACCAGCAGGTTGGACACTTAAAGCTCTCTTGGTTTCTGTTCCCACACAGAGGCAAAAACTCCTTTCAATTCCTTTGTATAATTGTTCTCCTGTTTCCAGGACTGGAAAATGAACAGAGGGAGAAGAAATCAGAAAGTCTAGAACACTCAGCACTAAAACCTGCTAAGAGAACGGTCATAATTCATTGGTAACATTACTATCAAGGAGGGCTGTTAAGTGAAACAAGGTACATGCTGAAATACACAACACAGGATTTATAGAGAAAATTTATTTTATTGATTTATAGGCCATGCCTACCTTTTAAATAAAAATCCCTCTTTTATCAACTTAAAAAATCACCAGAATCAAATATTTAAGTATTACATATAGATCTGAAAAATTCCCGATTGGGCCCTGAGTAACAGAGCACTTCCTTTTGGGTATCATTTTAGCAGAAAGGTCTGCAAATATAACACTACATTGGTATTGCAGTGAGAGGTCCTCATATTCAACCATGTTAATATAAAGCTTTTCCATGCTCCCAAAGAGATAGGATTCAGTGAGATTTTGAGTGGGCTTGAAAAAGGAAAATACCAGGTGGTTTTAAACAAGAGGGCTTGAAGGAAAAAACCCCACAGATCATTAAAGTTGTGAATTATTGTTTGGCTAGTATGTTTAACTAAATAATTACCTTCATTTAGTAATTCTTTCCATGTGCTTTCGTATTGATGTATTAGCAGTACTACAAGGTGCTGCTCCTTTGAAGTCACGGTTTATCTGTTTATTATCAAGAGAATAATGCTATGGTTGAAGAGCAGTCCATGCAAGTTACCTCGGCTCATAACTCACGTGGATTCTGCTCCCTCTCTAGCACGTGCCTCCAATTCCCTGGTACATAAAAGATACCTGGAATTTGTAGTGACTAAATCACAGCACCACAGGCTGAAAATACAACAGCATAAATAAGGTGACTGACAATCTACGTCACTTTCCATCCCGCTGTTCCAAATACAGTTGTTATAAGGGGCATTCTCAACCGAACGCAGGCACCACAGAGTATTACAGCTCTTTGCAGTGAGAAACACTTGCTCTTATTTTTAACAGCACTTAAAGCTTGCTGTTTTGCTGAAACTGAGAAACCAAGGAAAGCACTTGCTCCGACGCCCTGATCTGCTTGGTCCCCAGGTAGGCAGCACTGTTGCTGGTCGTATCCTCCAGGAAATAGCGGTAATTGACCATGAGGCCACAGGAGGCTCCCAGGCCCCGGGGGCTGGTGTCTGCCATCCAGTTGAGGCGCCAGAGCACGGCGCCGTTCTGCAGGTGGAAGTTGGCTACGGGGTTGAGGGCGTAGCCACGATGCTTCTCTCCGTACAGATACCAGGCGCAGAGTCTCATCAGAGGCAAGCAGAGCACTCGGACCAATCGTTCTGATCTCACCCATTCGTTGTTACTTAAGAGTTTCTTCAGCGTTTCAGCGGGAGGGCCCCCTGTGATCTCCGAGATTTCTTGCCATTCTGATTCTGTAAACCATTCGTTTCTTTCCACTTCTTTAGTCTGGGATGAGAGGAGGCCAACAAGCCATTTTGTGAATCCTGGGATAGGCGAAAGACTAGAAAAATCCTTTATCTGAGGAAGTTCTTTCTGCAGACAAGAGGGAAAATAAATCGTGAGTTCTGACATGACTGACAACAAGAAGTCAGAATGAAAGAACTGCTGATACCCTTTTCTTGACGTCAAGGGAAAACAAGGAATTCTGAGAATTAACTGATACACATAGCTGGGGAAAAAAAAAATCACCCCTTCCGTAACAGGTTTATGCCTAAAAAACACTTGCAGCACTGAGATATGTTGACAGTGACTGAACTTCAGTCCACACACACCATCTTTTTAAAGGAACTTATGTAGTGCCTTTCAACATCACGCTCTGGTATATTCTTTTATAGACAGACATCAATAAATGCAATCATGAAATACAAAGAAGTTATTTAGAGAGATAAGGTTAAAAAAGATGCCAGCATGTAAGTCTTCAAAACCTTTTTAATGTCATTTGCTTTTCATATGTAAATATCTTCTTTTGCATCAAAGAAAGTTTAAGGTTTGTCCAGTGTAAGCTCAGAAGAGACCCTGTATGAATTAATTAAATGAGGAGTTGCATAGATTTGTAGGGAGGAAAAAAAGCATTTCCTGAAGTTTGGAAAGATGGTCACTATCTGGACCAGCTAGTTTTCATGCTATTCACAAAGTACAAATTTATGAGCAAGAAATATTAATTACACACACAGAGCAAAACATACATTAGCAAAACCGTGTGTTAATTCTGGGCACAGCAATATAAGAAGATACAGAAAAAAACTGTTATCAAAGTCAGTCCTACTGGAAAAGGAGGGGGCCAAAGAACAGAAGGGAAAGGCAAAGCCGACACCACAGTGTTGTTTTAATTACTGCTCATATAGAAGGAAGCAGTGCTAAGAACAGAGACATTTATCAGTGTTAAGGAAGTGTCTTAATGACTGCAGAAAATTGTCTTTAAATGACTACAAAACACATTCTTTGCTATTTTGAGGATTTCCCAGTAGTTGCTAAAGAGCCATCGCTGCTGAGGGGCTGCCCTGCAGCAGGGCAGATTGCTGGCCCAGGCAGTGCTTAGTTGTGCCCGCGCTGCTCATGTGCTCTGCCCCAGGAGCAGGGCAGGCAGGACGGGCACCTCTCCGCTCCAGAGTGTGGCACGAAGCCCTGCAACATCTGAGAGTAATTCTGAAAGGGAAATGAACAAATATTCAACCGATCATTTACATTTCCTTTCTCCTTCCCACACTGAGCTTCCCATATCACTTACTGCTTCTTTCTGCTCCATGGTACAGCTCCAATCTCCCTCCCCTTCAGTTCTGTGGCTCCTAATTGCACAAACTGCCTCATCTCACCAGTTCCTGTTCCTGACCTTCATTACACGGATACTGCATTGATATGTAAGCCAAATTCTTCTTTAGGTAAGACAGGAACTAGAAAAAGTGGCAGAAATTATATAGACATCACCAAACTTCCTCTCTCTGGAGAGCTGGATGAAGCAAAAAGCAAATTATTTCATAAAAGCACTCGCCTCTCTATCGTATTGAACCAAATGACCATTTCCACAATCAGAGAGTCCATAAGTTCCTGACCAGGACCCTCAACTGGTAGGGCTGACACGTGCAAACTGTCAATTTTGAGTGCCCATCTCCTAGGCACTAAAAGACATTGAAATATTTTATTTTTAATAGTAATTTAGGAGCATGTTACTGTAACAAGATCACTGAACTATAACAATCAGGTTTCACTTACAGTACATTTCATAAAAGAAAAAATACTCTTTAAAAATCTGTGGAAAAACACTTCTATGGAAGGCAACCTCTGACAATATCTCAGCACTGACTTATACAAATTTAAAAGATTGTGCTTATAAAAAAAAAAACCTTTATCAGGGTTGTGCCCCTGCTGCCGACCATGGCCACAAGGGGCAGAAATGCATTAGATCATTTTTATTCAGAGACTGTTTCTTGAAGTAGCCAGTTCAACCATTCAAGAAAAGCTTCCCCTTCTGCTTTTGATGAAGAGCAATGACTGCCCTACTCAATTCAAATATATATATTTACACAGATACACATTTAAGTGTGTTTGTGTATATATATACATACATATATAGTTAGATGTTTATTTATTTGGATAGATACATTGCAGCAGGGGAATGGCAACAAAAATGAAGACAGAACAAAGCAACCCCGTAAACTTAACTAATCTTTCTCTTCCCACCACTGCTATCCTTGGATGTTCCCCAAGGATACCGAGAACATTTAATCCACAAATCAGCTCAAAACAACATTTTAAAATTCCAATACATAATCAAATGTATTCACTAAATCTTCCTTTGATCACCTTTAATCTGGCTCCTCATAATGTTTTTCAATCAGGCAGGGTGTCTAATCATCAAATTTGGAATCCACTTATTTTTTAATAGCAGCAGGACTAATTAGAATGATAGAGTTACCTCTTAGATGACCCCTTGCCAGTACCCATTTCTTTGGATGTCTCAGAGCCCACAGACTTACAAATTTTAACCTAGTACAACTGTAGCTGCCACTAAAACCACTACTTTAATAATATTAACACAGATATGGAGAAGAAGGGGAAGGCAGAAAGATGGTCCAGAAGAGAGCTTTTAAAAGGCTCCTGAAAGTACTTGGCAGTACCAGTCCCCTTCAGTTGCTTTTGCCAAATGGTAACAAGCAGCATCACTCAATCCTTCCCTTATCTCCGCGCACAGTTTGGTCTGACTGGTGGTGACTGTGGTCACCTGCATCCACCGTGGCCGAGGGACCATCTGCTGTCAAATGCCTTGACCTTCTATGCACTGGCTCTTACTGAGGCCACACAAATCTCTGCCCAGGAGCGAGGGCCACGACTCCCTTCTGAGGATTCAGTGACCTGGGTCCCTTCTGCTCACGCACACTGTGAGGAGGGATGACAACACAGCTAGGATGTGACAGAGCTGCAAATGGAGCTTAGGGCAGGGGAATGCAAACCTGCAACCTGCAGCAAGGAGCCCCCTTTTCAGCTCGGCAGCTTTAAACAGCAGCGAGCTTCTGTCCAAAAAAAATGGATTTCAAAACAGGGATTCATTTTTCTATAACTTCAATCTTTTATAAGCTTTAGAGTTTATCTTTGGTCCATAACAAAGAGACAAGATGTAAGGATGGATGGGAAAGAGTTTTCATATTACTGACCTATCAACAACTCAAAGAAGAGATTATATTCCTCAAATATTGTCCACTTTTCAAACGAATTTATTTGATCCTATAAAACCTGCTTCTAACAAGATATTGCCTAGATCTCTGCCATGCTTACTTATGAGATGTTTGGGGCTAAAACTTGAGGCGAAAGATGGGGATAATATTGTCAAAATCTGGGGAATAAATTTTTTCAGGCAAAATGAAAAATGAATTGGCCTATAAGGAAATGCTGCTTACCACAAAACCAGGTCTAGAAGCCTTCTGCACTGTTTCTGCTAAGAAAATACGAGCCTGAAAACACTACTTTGCTCTTACGATGCCCACTGCCTTCAAAGAGAAACAATTCAGATCTCACCTCCCACCTTGCAGAGCCTGGAGGGTAACAATTCACAGTGGTAAAAAGTGAAAAGGAAGATTTTCCTCCCATATTTGTGTATTAATTCTAATCTCTGTATCAAAGTTCCAAATTAAGTATTGTAATTCTGCATCATAGTGATGAGGATAACTCTGAAACATGAATAGGAAACAAAGAAGTGGCCTGTTCACCAACTCCAGGGGAATTATTTCACAGCATGTTTAGCAGCCCCAACTCTATTAATAAACATAAGAGGAGAAATTGTGCATTTTTTTTTCCAAGAGAGATACGGCACGAGCAGGTGACCCCATTTTGAAGCTACAGTGCTGACTACCTCATATCTGATAAATGCTCAAGTTTTGGAGCTTATCTGAGGCGGCCACTTCATGTAGAGAAAACAAATAGACGCAGCCAAGTGTGCACGTTGATGCTGCTGCTAAATTGATGTGCTGGCTTCCGCAGCTATTGGTGGAGATCCATTAATGTTTATTTTCTTGTCAGAAACCCACATACCATTAAGAAGCAGCTGCCTCTGCCTTTGTTTTTGGATTTCTTTTTTCTTTTTTTCTTTTTCAGAGGAGTACAGATTTCTCCCATTAGCCATGTCTCATCTCGAACTGTCTTGCATTGCGAACGCCACAATCCAAGGTCACATTTTTCATCAATGAAAGCAAAGCCAGTCTGGAAATTATGATCTCCCCAGGTCACCAGATCAAATTAACGTAGCAATTATCAACAGCCCATCCAGAAAGTTAAAATCTGCCACCAATTGTTAAGTATTCCATTGTGTGATATAGTAGCTATCAGTTTTCTCCCCCAAATGCCACAGGCTATGAGATTGTGAGTGGTTTTCTCAAAGGCTTCACCACAGTAATCCATGTCTGTCATCTGCAGACTGAATTGCTCTGATGTACCTTCTGTAGAGCTATAGACCACGCAGAGTGGCTATAAACACGTTCTAAATTAAGTGTCTGTCTAATGAGAAATCCATCTGTCTACACACTCACCAGCACCTATCAGCTAGCTAGAAAGGCATCTGCTTACTTTTCTTCCAGCATCTACTTTGGAGTTTTTATTTTTTTGTTGCTGTTAATGGTTGCCTGAAATTATCTTAGAATTCTATTCATTTCTGGAAGAAACACATGCTTAAAATTTAAAATAGGCAAGACTATTTTATCTGCTCCCTGCGTTATGTGTGTTAATGTAACTAAGAGATCACACATAATGAGCTGGTAGCCAGTTCTCAGACCCGATGAATTCATCCCAACATCTGCCTGAACAAAATCCAAACAGGAGGTACCCAAAGAAAATTAAAAGTTCATTTACAAAAGCACCTCCAAATTATTTGCATAGGAAGCTTTTGTAAAACCACTAGCAAAAAAGAAAACTCCTAGAATATTTGGAGCAACACAACTTTCTCCCTGGATTCCTTTGTGTGTGAAATGGGCTGCATTCAGGAGGTCCTGCTCTGATGTTTCAATAGTTATTAAAAATCTTCCAAATAAAGGCTTCAACGGGGAAAAAAATGACATATTAGCATATTTCCAACTTAGTGCATGTTTCTTTCTCATCTAACAGAACTTTCCTTACGAGGAACAACAGCTGAGATTTCAGTTTTGAGCTTCCAATGGCATTTACAAGCAGAAGTGTCAGAGCAGGTTAAGTTAAGGCAAAGTTACCTAAAGGATTTTTACTGCAGGGCAAAAAGGGAAGTTTTAAGAGTTTGCAATGCCTCGGGAAAAGAAGGATCCTGTAATATTCTGCACATCACACAGATGTCAACAAAAATTAGGCCAAACAAATAGCAAGTTATAGAAGTGTGTTAAACATCAACTGTTTGAATGTAACGAAAAACAGAAATTCTTCAACCCTTTGCAATAGCCTCTTCTTCCCTAAGTATTTTATTATCAGTTCAATTAAAGACAGTCTCAATATACGTAACTTGGTACCCTTAGCCACTCAGCAGCACTTTCATGGAGATAAGAATCACAGAAAAAAGAAAAAAGAACGTGGTGTTTTAGAGTTACTTCATAGGTGCAAAATATGTAACTTGAATTCTTTCATGTAATTTTTGCACAATTCAAGACAACAAACTTAAGAACTTTGGATACATCCAATGCTTTGGAACACAGAGGAAAGAGTAAGGAAGAACACAGGAAGTAGAGGCAAAAGTATTAACATCATTACAGAAAAATAGCAGAAAACTATATCCATCATCAATAAACTGTCCTGCACTATCTTTCTTCTTTTTAACACTCTCAAGTCCTTCGCTGGTACCAAGACCAAGACCAAACCAGGTCTAGCAGCAAGAAAATAAACTGTAGAAATAGAAAATATATATGGACATGGCTGTACCTTTAGAATGGTTTTAACATGGTTCTTCATTAAAATCTCTGACCATTTTCAACAGGCCAAGGATGAAGCCCATTTTAATACAGTAGCTATAGACTCGAATTACCTTACTCTCCTGCACTTACAAGTGGTGCTTAAAACATTTTTGGATTAAACTTCCTCTTTCACCTCAGACCTCTTAAAAATGTATAGTTTGCCATTCATATAAAAGAAGGACTTCTGCTGTTTTGGCTTTCTAGAATTATAAACTACTATCACATAAGAAGATTTGTGAAATATATTGTAACCACAGTATTCTGTATGTTTTTGTTTCACATCCATTCAGCAGGGACACAGAGAGTCATTGCACATCCTTTGTGGATCCATCTGCTCCCCACGCCCCCACAAAGTAAACCAAAGCCATGCTTTGATCTGGGATCAGAAATGTGCTGAAATCAGTAAGAAAAAGCCTTTCTTTGTGCTATGTCTCCATCACTATTTGCATTAAACACAGTCACAGTAACAGAGTAGACTTCTGATTTTGTAAAAACAGGGAAAGAAGTAAAAAAAGGAGAAGTGGCCTCACTCTACAAGGAACAAGCTGGAAAAAACAGTGTCTGAAGTTGCTCAGGTGGCAAGAAATGACTGATGAGTTGCCATATTTTAAACCATACGGCAGAACAAAAATTGGATTTAAGTTAATACCTTGTTTTTATGGTTGTGATTAAAAATGTGACTGGCTAATGGATTTTATCACCGTGCAATTTAACATATTAACTTACTGCTTCAGATTTCTTAGGGGTAACTAACTGCTCCTTGCATTCAATAAGGAAGGGAAGCAGGAGATATGGATCCATTTTCATACACAGCTTAGACACTGTTAATGAACACAACAAATTAATGATTTTTGTTTTCTGAAAGTAATGTTAAGACTACAATAGCTAATTCTCCTGACTAAAGTAAAATTAAAAAAAAATCCATTTATAGCAACCTATGACTTGGGCAGCAAGAAATTCCAACCAAAAAATGGGACACGAGTGAGCTCGGTATTCTATGCCCCAGAAAGACGTGTTAATTCATTACAATAAAAATTAATGAAAATGTTATGTATCATGATTTTTACAATGTTTCTTAAGTCTTATGACAGAAAAAAAACCAGTCTGAAATCTGTAATTACAGAATTCAGATCTATTGCAACTACTATAAAAAGGAATAATTGCACAAATACTGAAATTCTGACTGAAAATTCCACTTTAAACAAAAACTGAGGTTTTCCCTTTTGAACACTAGTTTATTTCTTAGGATAATTTTAAAAGAGTTGTATAGCTAGCTAAGTGAACTGGGGAAGAGGATGAAAATGGACTATGAACTAGATGAAAAGTCTACAAAGCAATTAACGCTGTAAAAGTAAGCAAAATTAGTATGACCAGTGCTTAACTTTAAAAGGTCTGATCAAAAGGTGGAAAAAAAAAAGAAAAATCAGAGTTGTAAATAAAAGCTGGTTTTAATGGGTTATTAAGTCAGATAGAACCATTGGGTCATCTATTCTGACCCCCTGTAATAGTGGCCTGTGCTCCGTATCATAAATTTTCACCTGCACTCAGCTTGATAATGTCAGGTTGACTGAAGTATAACTTCAAAAAAAAGTATCTGGTCCTGCTTTGAGGATAAAAATAGACTAAAAATTCCAGCAATACATGATGAACTGTCACTGTTTGTTCTCAGCCAGAATAAATGCTATCTATGCAATACACTTTTGGGATGAGGAATAACAAAACAGAAACTCATGGTTGCTCCTGAATAACGGGAAAAAAAGCTTGTTTCAAAGGTTAAAACCTTTAAAGAGCACAGTCCAGAAGTACCTAAAAATATAAGAGTATCACTCTGCAGGTAGGCAACATCATGTTACAAAGAAACAGCATAAAATACCCTTCTTGTAATAACATGCAGATGACAAAGAAATATGCATCTCATTTGTGTAATTTAACACTTTTCCAGGCAGTTGCATTATGTTTGAAATATTAAAAATATAAGCACAGTGGAAGCTTTGTCACAATTTCATAACCTATTAATTTTAAGGATGTTGATTACAGACTTTCAGTGCAAAAACTTACCTATAGTTACATATTTTTCACAATAATTGGAAATGGTATTTGAATAGTAAGTGGAAAAGTAGAATGCTATCTTTGGCATTGAATGGAATGTGTTTAGTTTTCCATATTAACTACATTATGGCAGCTGGAGGCAGTAATACCATAATTAGGCATTCAAACGCTTTTTGGTCAAAGTGTTTGCTATTCATCGCTTATTTCAGACATACAAAGAGGAGGAATTTTACCATACTTTATGATATTTAATGGACACTACACTACAGGAATGCAGGAAGAGCACGTTGGTCAAACAACATCTCAAGTGCAACTCACCGCACCTACCTGCAGCTCCTTTACAACCCGTTTGATGAGGTAATTCCCAAGTTCAACACCTTGAAGTCCTTGCTGAGTCAAACTGATTGAATAGAAAATTGCTGTTGTAATTTTGTCCAGATCTTCAGTTTCTGCAGGATGAACTTCTTTCACTATGGCCTGGGAAAAGAAGAAACAAAAAAATTGAGTAGTTGTATCATTATGGGGAACTGGGACTTCTTTTCAACTTCCAGTTTTATTAACATTTTTAATACCATCTTATTTAGTGCCCTCTCTGAGGAACAATTTTGATCTAGTCAGAAGTAAGAAGATCTGCTTACCTATTACAAAGCACAGAAAATAATAATTGTAAAAATTTTTAGAAGCAAACATAACCACATAGCTGAGTTTTAATCTCATATACTTTTTTTTCTTATACTACTAAGTGATAATGCTAATTGGACAGGCCTAATAAAAATATTTTCTCAGCAAACAAATATGCCTCCATTTTCACTTTCTAAATACTGAAGCTTCATATGCAGACAAATTAATCACCCACAGCAATGAAGGTTGGGTGAAATACACAATGGAAAAAAGAATGTACAATAAGGACTAAAACACTTGGAGTCAGTAAAACAAAGTCATTTGTTTTACTGAGGTTTTTTTGCACACTAGAAACACTAATTAGTTTCAGGAATCTGTAAAGTTGTATTCAAAACAATAAATCATCAGACAATAAATCCCTCAGAGATGCCTTCTCAAGAAAAATACATCCATGCAATTAATTACACCACAATCACTATTTTTTCCTCAAATTAGGACAACATCAGCACAACATACCACATATTGTTTTCAAAATGATGGCAATCAAATATTTCCCAAGTATTAGGAGTTACGGTTTTTAAAAGGTATGTACTGCAATTTGAGCACTTCATTGTGTACTGAACATATCAGTGACTGTACCTGGATGCTGCTGGAGATTTCACTGGTTAGTGCCACATGCAAGACTATCAGTGGTTCTCCTGGGATTGCACAGTGAGAAAAAAAGTAGCACCTTCTATATGACCCAACTCGACGCTTCATATCAAGCCAGTTTCTAACAGGATGCACAGCTTCAGAACTCAACGGAAAAAAGAATATTATAATTTTAATTTTAAAATGGAAGTCAGCTGACCACCATACAAGCTTAGCACTCCTACTGACAAAACGCCAAAACTGTCAGATCAAAAAATGAGAATGAGGCTACATGTGAAAAAAATAAAATCCATCTTGAAACCATGACAAAGCTGATTACAAAGTGTACGTGCATGTCCCACTCTTTACAGCTTTCTTTTGGGTATGTTCATTGCACATCTGAGACCTCACTTACAATTGTGTTTTAGAGGTTCAGATATCCCCGAACAAGGCTGGACACATTTCAGCAATTAGTTCTTCCAGCTACAAAACAGAGATACCACCATCATCCTTGTAAAACAGTTCAAGATTATCACGTGGTTTCTGACAATAATACTCCCTAGTATGTATTTTAAAAGTTCAATCTGAATGCATTTCAAAATATTTCAGTTCTCCTGCTCTGAACTATTCTAAAGCACTTGTCATTGACATACAAACCCTCATACCAGGGTGTCAATTGTTTCTAAAAGCATGTAAATGAGAGGCAAGGTAGTTTGTAAATTACTCTTTTAGAAGGTTCAGGTAATGTACTGCGTAGAAAAAAG
The DNA here is from genome assembly GCA_032353885.1 of Nothura maculosa. Classification (NCBI taxonomy): domain Eukaryota; kingdom Metazoa; phylum Chordata; class Aves; order Tinamiformes; family Tinamidae; genus Nothura; species Nothura maculosa. The sequence goes on along the minus strand of JAUBOD010000907.1, from coordinate 582,498 downwards.
AAGGTGACATGTTTGACTTTACCCACTTTGAGCACCTATCCAAGTGCTTTAAGAAATCATCTCCAACAATAAAAACACTTAGCTCAAATTAAACACACTGAAATTTCTGTTAGCACTCCCGGAGTCATGCCTACAAGGAATCATTCACAGTGTTCTTTTCCCTGCAACTTACTAAACAAGTCTTGTGTGCATGCCAAAATACCCTGAAGATTGAGTTATTTCTAGCTATTTTTGTTTTGAAAGTCTAAGTTGTGTAACATTCTGTTTGCTTTGCCTCACATTTAAGTTATGTACCTTCACAATTCATTTAGAGATTCATTTCAAGCTTTTTAATGTAAACTTTTTCAGTCATCCTCTACTCGATCAATATAATTTGGAATATTTTAAAGCCAGAAATTAATATTGTAGGTTTTAAGACATGTTTATTAAGATAAACCACCACCATCAGCACCATTATCAGCATGCTCTCTCTATACAGAGTTTACAACTGATTTTGGGCACCTCACTTCACTGTTTCCACATAGGAGGGTAACTCACACTGTACTGTAAACTGCATCAGACTTGAAAAATGCTGGTTTGGCACCAATTTTATGGCTTGAGAAGGATGGAGGGAGAAGGTGCCAGCATTTATGGAAGAGGTGGTGGTGGCAGCAGCTGAAAGGGAGTGTGAGAAGGCAGTGCAGCAAGAACCTGTTTGGAGGAAAAGTAACAGCAAAAGCCCTGGGCAGGGGAAGAAAACTGAGCAGGGGGAAGGAAAGTGACCTACCTGGAAAATGTCTGCAGATCAACTTATGGGATTGTGCTCCCCTTTGCTATTTGTTCAATTCAGGTTTTGTAAGACTGCTCTTTAGCAAGTTCAGTGAGACCATTTCATAATGATATTTGGACTATTGTTCAATATTGAAAAGCCCACAGTGGATCTGTACAATCATGTCTGCACAAGGGCTGGCAATTTTTAACACTTACTCACTAACTTTTTGGAGAACTTCACAAGGTGATTGCCAAGTGACCCGTTCCAAATCTAAGAATCCTGTTGAAAACCATTCTGAAAGCATGTTTTTTAGAAATCCGTTCTTTTCCTGAAAGTAAAGTAAAAAAAAAAAAAAAAAAAAAAGGAAGAAAATTTGACTCTCTTGATAAATAAGCTAGGTGGAACATAGGATTGTGAGCAAAGAAAATCTTGAGTGTTTCCAACTAAAACACTGAGAAATTCAGGGAAAATAATGCTTCTGTTCAAGAAGATTAACTGCATACCAGCTCAAGCCAGCCTCCAACAGGAGTAAAGTAATGCAAATATTTCCCAGGCACAGTGATTTTAGAGCCATCAATAAACCACAGAAATGGAATGGAAGGACAATGCAAAACAAACAAGATGAAAAGGAGATACTAAATAGAAGTCTTTAAAGTCTTGACAATCAGACAGCAGCTGCAGAGCTGCTCAGATGCATTAATTTAAATGCCATGAAATTTGACAGAAACAAAGCCTTCAGATTTCTGCTACCTGTATTATTTTTAGTTGTCTAAAAACTCTGAATTGAGTTTAGAAAGACTTCTTGAACTCAGCTCAGCATGGATAAGTCATTGAGATAGACTAGAGATATTTAAGATATTCTTTTTTCTCTGTTGCTTTGTCTGTAGAATATACTACGATACTACCAATAAAGTACCAGTAGTTTGGTCAGAACTTGAGGCTTTCCGGAACTAAACTTAAATACACTATTTTAAAAACAAAATCTCCCAAATTTCTCTTCCATCCTTTGTTAAACTGCCAGTGTTATACAAGAGAAAAAAAAATGATGCTTCAAGATACCTTGGCTTGTTACATTTAAGCAAGGACAAAAGCAAAACATAAATGCATCCAGAAACCAACAATTACTACTTGAAACTTCTTTCCAAAGCAGAATTATAGTCTCAGAACATTCCTATGAAAGCAAAAAGATTTCCTATCATATCCTAAAAAAGATGAAAGTCATAGAGGCCCTTTTTAAGAGACACACATCAAAGGAGACTCCTGTTGGCTAAAAGTAATTGCTAAATATTCCAAGATGGAAAAGAAAAAGAAAAGAAAAAAAAAGTAAAGGCTGAAGACTGCTTTTATGACCAAAAGCTAGTTTAATTCAGCATACTAAAAAACCCTGAAAACTTGCAAATCCAGACAGTACTTGTCACCAACTGCAGTCACGTATTTCCACCTATACGAACCTATTCAAAGTCATAATTAAATTAACTCTTCCCAGAAAAATAATATGAGTAGAGTTGGGGTTCTTTTTTCTCCCTTTAAATACACTTTTTTCCACTGTAACTGTACAGGTAGAACTCAACAAGCGCATTCTGTTTGCTTTGCTTATTCTGCCTTTAAGGTAGCTCCCCTGTGAATCCTTGTTTCTGCACAGCTCTCGAGTTCTACAAAATAACTATAAATCATCTTGATCAGATATCCCTCGGTGTAGTGAAAGTCTCTATGTATTTCAGGGTTGATTGTTTTCTTTTCGTGTGTAAGGGCACCCTGTGAGCCAGAAAAACAAGCTACATTTGTCAGAGCTGGGGTCAAACCAACAGATTCCTACAGTCCTCCTGTCATCCATCTGCTTTCCAGAGCACCAGTAATAAATTCTAATTCTCATCTCAAAGGTCTTTCTAGCCATCAAATTACATTTAAATATTTATCTTTTCAAGGAAAAGGATTGGAGACGTTTCATTTAAAAATAAAATGCACGTTATTCCACATCCCAGTTTT
>JAUBOD010000907.1:532633-543264 GCA_032353885.1 Nothura maculosa | reverse complement strand
TATTATCATCAATTATTAGCGTTTTCATCCACCACTGAAACATGTAATTCTTCAATTTTCCTGTGATTTCTTTTACTTTGAGATTTTTCTTGACTAAACTCAAAATTTATAAAAGTATTGTCTTCTAATAACTTTTGATCATGTTAGCTAATTTTAACATAATTTTACATAGATATGGTGGCATTGGGGTATTTTGTCAACAGTAAGTTTGAAAATAGGCAGATGAGCACGGTGTAGAAAGCCAAGTCCATGGCCTTACAGTGGAGAAATCTGCATTGTCAGCTCAGTGACATTATCAGACATCAGATTTCTCATGAGGCAGCATAGGAAACCTAGACAGTTACTTGATGTTGATAAGATAATAGCAGCACTTATTGCATTTATTTCTATAGACTGTGTTCTATACAAACTTGCCAAAAACATAACTACTAATATGCTGAAATGTGCAAATATCTCTGCAGTGCTTATTTTACTCATGTTGGCTATTTTCTCCTTCGAGTAGGAAAAAAAAATACCGTATGATTTTTCTATACAATCAGGGCAATTTCTCTTCTGATGGTGGTAGAAGAGAAGCAATGACAATTTCTGAAGGTCCCACTCATTGTGTCAGGTCTCTGGAGTTTGTTCTCTGAGCAGATCTGAGCAAACTGATTTGCCCAATTTCTGCACTGTGGGAAATGCAAATATTTCCATGTTTGCTCATACTCTGAATTAGGGAAAGAATTTTGTTGATTTGAAGGAGACTTTGTTGCTTTGTTTTGATCCCCTTTTCTCATCAGCCTGAAGTATTTGGATATTATGAGTCATAACATTTTATTTTATTTGCTGAACATAAATGATATATTGGAATCATTTTAACTTAAAGTTAAATTTGTTTTTGAAATTAGATAGCTTTGAAGAATTGATTCTTCAGGCTTATGCTGCTTATGTTTCCAAACATTTATTCTGTAGCTGCATTCCTGCTACTTCAAGACTCAGATTTGATGCTTTGTGGGAATTACATGCCCATATTCTCTTACTCTATATTATTATTAGTACATGAGCCCCAACTTCCACAGGGAAAGTGGAATAAGAAAGAAATTCACTTGAATTGCAGGTCTGCCCAGGTGCTACAGCTCCCCAGGAAAAGGAAGCTGATCTGGAAACAATATGTAAGCTTGCATTTTCTGCTAGGTAATGAACTGTCTTGCAAAACCAAAATATATTTAAGGGAAGTCACTAATCTCCTTGGTGAAAAGTTTTTGTGCAAATTGCCAAAAACAGGCAAAGATTTCTTGGGAAAATTCCTTTTGGGGAGATCTGCAATCCTTGCTGATGGTTGCATCTTGAAGCACAGACTTAAGCTGTATTAGGCTTAAATGTTAAGCTGACAAATCTGGAAGCTGTTTGGAAGCTTTAATTTAACCTGAGAAGGTGACGAAAACCTGATAGTGAAAGGCTGCAATTGGCTTTTTCTGGGTAGATTAGTGGTTTTCCTGGATCATGGGCCTGGTGAGAGCTGCTGTGGCCTCCACCCTGCCCAGGTCTGGAGGCTGAAGCCCTCTCTTGTGCCCAGATACAGCGGGGGGGACCCTGTTGCCTGTCCCCTCCTGAGCGAGGACGTGGCTCTTTGTCAGCTCTCCCATTCTAAAGAGATTTCTCTGCTGGCCGCAAAGAAATGACTTTCCGAGGGGTGGTTTTATCTCCACCCCGCTGCCTCTTGTCTGCGTTGGCGCCAGGATTCCTCCTGCATTTGCTCTGCAGGGCTCTTCTGTCCCTTCTTGCTATGCTCTGCTGGCTTGGACAGCTTCCTCACTGCAAACACTGAGCCTGCGAAAAAGCTGCAAGCTACTGATTTGACATTGTGAAATTTGTTGTGTTTAATGGGTTTTCTGCAAGGGGGATTGTTGAAAGCTTTTTGTCTCTTGTTTTTCCTACAATGTTTTTGAGCTAAGCGGCTGCTGGAGCAAGGCTTTGGAGCACCAAGGAGCTTTTTATTTTCAGGGCTATAGATAGAGCATTCTGAGTAGCCTTAATCATGAACATAAAGGTTTTAGTATTTCTTTCGTATGGCATTTTGTTGTCAACTGCCATAGTCAAAACTATTTTGAGATTTGAGATCTATCATATCATTGGGTTGCAATGAGTGACTTATCTTGCATAAAGATTTGTTTTTCTAAAGAGACATGAAAAATAGGAAAATGGTGTGTTTTATTAAATGATGCATTGAGGAGGCTTCTGCATTTTGGCAGAGTACCTGTTTATGCTCATGGATGTAGCTTTCCATATTGAATATATGGCTTTCTTTTTTCTCTAGTTACAGTCTGATTATTCCGATGTAAATTCATCACTGCAGGTAGATTTTTTTTTTTTCTTGTGGAACAGCCATCTGTTTTTAAAGTCTTGATGAGGCTTTGAAAAGTCAAGCAGCATCAACAACTTACAATAGCCAATTTTGATAACTCCAGAATCAGTATTCAAAAATAATCTTCAGCAATAAGTGAAGCTTGACTATATGGTGCACTGAGGCTTATGTGCTGCCTGTCTACATGTGTTTTCCTTGAGCACCTTTACTCTCCACTTGCCAAATTTAGATATTAGAAAAATTCTGAAAGGATGCATTAAGCACCAGTTTGGTCTTCATTATTCAGTGCATTCCTGTACACAGCCTTGCCTACTTAAGTAATTGCACTAAAAATTGCAATATCAAAAAACTGTCTAAACAATTTGTAGGCACAGTCTGATAATTAGAGGCTTAACGTGCTTCTCTGAAAGCCATGGTTTATTTCACAGGCACAATTACACCTGAAAGAGGAATTTCTGAAAAACTGCGGTCATTCATGCAATTACATCCAGCAGTTGTGACCACAGTCATTTAGATGGTCACAGGAAAGCTCTTAGCTGGAACCCCAGGGTAACTTCATCTAAATTTCTGATATCTTTCTAATGGGCTAAGGTGCAAAGTTGGCTTCTTCCACTCTTCGAAGGGCCTCTATTAGCACCAGCAGGAGATCAGAGGTTTATCCACTAACCTGGGTTTGGGCTCTGACATTCAATACTACCCTAGACTTTCATCATCTGTAGATAGATGGCATGAATCACTGCAGAGTTGTTAATGCCTGGCAGGATGTTAATGCCTGGCAGAGTTGTTAATGCCTGGATTCCTGTTGAAAAGACATTGTCCTCTCTGGAAGAGATATTTTTGGGTCTACCTGTATAGAGACTGCAGATGTAAGGTATAGTAAGGTTGGAATGTAAAGCTCTTGTTTTGGCCCACAGTTAAGAATGGGTAGATCTTGCCCATTTGAAAGATCTCAATGGCAGATATCTCCAGCAGATAGAACCTGAGCAATGCAACTTGAAATGACTAGAGTTAGTCCTTTATTGGAGAGAGAGAAAGGAAAAAAAAGATGGGAGAAAATGATTGTAGCAGAACTTGTGGAGGTTTAGCCTTAAGTTAACTTATTTTTATAATTGTCTTGCTACAGATCTATGAACTCGTGATGGTGGGGTTGACATGGAAAGGGTGTGGTTTAAAAAAAAAAAAATCTAGCAAATGTGTTTTTCTTCCCTCCATCTGACTTAGTGTTTTTAACACAGTGGTAGCTGATGCTTGGAAGGGTTGTAGTGGATCTGTCAAATACTCATGATGTTACAGACACAATAGAAGCCAAAGAATCTGAACAAAGAGCAGCCATGGGGTCCCATTTTGCCTCTGTCAGGAGCAAAGTGTTTCAGGGAAAGACCAAGAGAGCTTAGACAAATATATGAAAAAATAAATATCTATATGGCAGCACTACGAAAGAGGTGCAAGGAGCAGGAGAGGACTCAGCTTTTTTACCAGATTCTGAGACATTTGTTTTCTCTCAGTTTAGTTAGCTACAAAAAGAGACTGATAATATTTTCCATAGCTCATAGGTGAGAATTGCCAAAGAAATAGTTGGGGGAAAAGAAGGTGGGGAAGTGCTCCTGCATTTAAAGCAGAATATCATGAAGAGCTGTGCATGTTTAAAGTCCTTTAAGGAAAGAGAAGATTGACAGGTAAAAGCAATCTGTGATCCCTTTTGTTAGCAAGCTGCTCTTGCATTTCTCCAAAGACTTCTTTTTGGCTTCTCCAAGGACTTCTATCTGTAGAAAACATCAACAGAGACGAGATCTGCTTAGTTCTAAACTCATATAGGGAGAATCTAACATGATTTGGTTCATGCTCATACTTATCAGTGCTGCGATTGTGGAAATCGCTGCTGGTAAATTAGCAAGGAGGTTCTCAAAGTACATTTAATTATAAACAAGGCATTATAAACAAGTCTGATTTTTTTGGTTGAATATTGGCCCAGCTGAACGTGTTAAAATGATGCTCTATAAATAGTTGCAAAGAATTCCTATGTTGTTGAGTATTTTATTTCATCTATAGCCAAACTATAAGTAGTACTACATTTCTCCCAGATAATTACTTATCTCCATTATTGTACTGAGGCTGAAGCTGTGATGTAATTTTGTTGGGAAAAATCCTTTGAGTAGCTTCAAGAAAAAAAAAAAACTTAGAAAAACCTATTTTATTTTGATTTTCTCTCCATTTTCTAATTTAGAGGGCCTTAAGTGGATGATGAACATGTCCAATATGACCCGTCTATTCCAGGAGACAAAACCTAGTTAGCAAATGAACTTTATTGCTATAGTAGCTTGGTGTTCTAGTACCATGAACTGAAGAGCAAGAGATGACCTCAACTTCATCCTTGCCACAATGACTTTTTGAAGGCAAGAGAAAATCCAGAGAATTGTGGGTGAATCTCTGGTTTGAAACTAAAAATCATTGCAGAAGAAAGAAACTGAAACTTATTTCTCTGAGGCTCCTGTTAAAAAGCAAAAACTTGCTTTGCCCATGAAGTGACTCATGCTTTCTGAGCTTGTTATTGCTGTGGGAGCTGCAGGGCTGAATGAAAGAAGATGACACCACCCAAGGCACTTAAATGTTGTTTTTCCAGGCTGTTTAAGCTAATGTCAGAGAAAGATAAGAATGATTCCCAGAATAAAGTGCCAAATGAAGAGCCAAGAGGTGTCAGCTTATTTTCTAGTCCTGATTCAGGTTTTCTCAACTGTCTTGGGTAAATCACTTTACATCTGTGACTGTTTCTCTCTGTAGATTTGTGGTTGTAGTTTTCCACCTGATCTGGGTTATGGTTTGATTTCTGTAGAGCTTGATAGCAGCAGGATAAAATTTACAGCAGAGGAAAGACATTTAATAAATGGCACTTCACAACTAAGGGCCATGATGAAATCCCTCGTGACCTTAAAGGATTGTGTGGGAGGCGAACAAGACTTTCTCTCTTGAAACTTTAAGAACATGTTGAAAAGTTTCAGATTGAAGGGCGCAGCTCCACTGAAATCAAGGGAGGTGTATGAGGAATTGATTTCACTCGCTAGATTCAAATTGCTTGAAAAAGTAGCTATTTCTGGAATAGCGAGGGAAAGATTAGGAAATATTGCCAAACTTGGATCCAAGGCATGTATCACAGGAATGCTGAAGTGAGATGGCTGAGCTTATGGGAGGTGGGTGGTGAGATCTTCACCTAATTACCTGATGGATGAGAGACTAAATTAGTTGGTAATTATGTGAATTTGTGTTGAAAGGATATGCGCCTTGTGGGCGGTGTAGGATTGTCCTGTGGTGGAAAATAGCCTGTTTCAGGCTTGCCATGCTTTCAGATGTCTGGAAGTCTGTGGTAAAGCATTAGTATGAGTCACTGAAGGAGAAAACACTCCATAATTGCTTTATTTTCTACCTTCTTCGCTTCTGGTTGAAATTTTCCCAAATTCATGATTTTCAAGCATGCCTATGTTCAGAAAGTGTTATATTTCCAAATATGCCACTCATGAGGTCTTCCTTCATGAAACTTTGCCAGCTTATTTTTCTCTTCTGTGGCCTCTGCTGTTGCAGTGTGAGGAGCTTCTGGACAGACAGAACAGTGTTAAGCTGCCATTAAAATACCTTGTGACAAAACTGTCCAGCAAACTTCACAAGCAGCTTTAACAAGCCTGCTGGAACTGATAGGACTGTGCAGTTAGCTACTGTGACAGCAATTTATAACCTGTGAATAGAATGCTGGGCTGATTATATTGATTTTTGAAAGCTACCACCAAGGCTGGTGTTCATTGACGTTCTTGTTGACGGTGTCATGGAAGCTCCATCTGTGTTAGAAGTGAGATAGATTAATCCTAGACTTGTCAGGTTTGTCTGGCCTCCAGTCCAGACTGTGAAAGCGTTGCAGGTATCATCAAGATGATGTTCCATGTCCTGGGCAATTTGGATTCCTGTTGTTTTCGCACTGACCTGCATGCTGCATTTGAGCCTTTTGTCTTTGGCTCTTCTCTGGGGTATTGTAGTGCTGTTGTAGAGCCTAATTAGCAGTTTTCCTGCCTGTGGGTATCCATTTTATCAAGCTGGCACCTCTGTAGACTAGAGGGTTGTCCTTTGCTCATGGAGGGAGTTCTCACAATGCCACAGGGTAGAGCATTGACTGGAGCCAGTTGTTCCTGACCCGTTTCAGCCCAAGTGAAGCTACACTTGGGTTTCCAAGTAGGACATTCTGGATGGCTCTGGGCCTTGTGTACCTGCCTCAGCCCACCAGGAACTGTTAGTAAAGAGAAAAATGAAGTGAGGTGAGAAGTCTTAGCAAAACCCCGGGGGTGGCACACTGCTGCAGTAGGCAAAGTTGTTAACTTTTAATTGCTTCCATCTTTTCCTCCTTGATGTAGACACTTTTTTTCCCAAATGTCTACAATAGGAGTTCATTTATCATTTTCCTTTTCCCAGCCCCATATGACTTTGTTTTCCTTAATTTTATGTAATTGATTATAACTAATTGGCTCTCAGTTTGGGGAATTTCTGTGCCTGCTGGACTTAATTTATTTTTGGTGAAGTTTTTTCTCCATCGCAGGGCTGAAGCACAAGGTTACTTAAAAACATAAAGATGAGGGGTATTTATTATTAAATTAATGGAAAGAGAAAATTTCTATCTTTTGCAGGGGGATCTTGATTTCAGCACCAAGGCAGCCTGGCCTTCACTACAAGCCCACAGTGAAGCTGCCTCTTCTGATTGAGCAAAAGGTTTGAAGGTGGCAGATGGGCTTCAAATTCAAGCGCTGCTACCCCGTCTGCAAACCAAGCTTTTGTGTATATATAGATGTATATTTTCCCAATGTAATGCTATGAAATCTGGGAGTCAGCCATGGAAGTATACTGTGTCATTCCCACAGTGTTGTGGTTCTGCTCCTTTAAAAGGGAAGGAAAACAGATTTCCTTGGCAGAGAAAACTCATTTCAATCACTGTGCAGATAATAATTCTTATTTTCTTATGTAAAATACTTGAGGATCCTTAAGTGAAAGTGTTGTGTATTTGATAGATATGCTTAAAGATCAAACACTGGTAAAATAACTGATTTGCAACGCAGCCACTTTTTGCTGCTTCCTTGGGAGTAGCCAGGCCTTCCCTCAGGGAGGAGTTAGAGGGGTTGTTTCTAGAGCCCCAATGAGTGTCCCAGGAAACATTATTTGAGGGTTGAGAAGGAACTGCAAGATGGGGATTCATGTTTTATTCATTTTCTTTCCCTCCCACCCCCAAATTTCTGACATATTTTCTACTCCATGTTTCAGAGGAGACCCATGAGCAATCCCTTGATCCTGAACCGATCCTGATCAAACTGGCTGCAAAATTGTTTATTTTTGCCATTTTCTGGTTGCGAGAGGAGGGAAAAGGCTTTTCTTGATGGCACGGTGCTATTTCCCTTGATCTGTTTCCTTCTGCCTTCCTCCGTGCTGCTTGGTGATTATTGCATGGGCTTCCTCTGTGAATTAAGAACAAAATATTCAGGAATCTGGCTATAGCATGAAAACTGAAAAATCTCAAACTTTTTTGCTCAGAAGTTGTGCTTTACCCAAGAGCACCATCTTCTGGATGTCGTGTCCCCATTTCTGTGACTGTCACGGGTGAGTTAAATTCTGCTTGAAGGGGACTGGACCTGTGTTTAGGGAAAGAATCTTTGCAATGAATTGTGTAAGACAGATAGGAAGGTCTCTCTGCCCCCATTTTACACCGTTTTGCCATTTTGTGAGTCGCTTCAGCTGAGCGAGATCTTACTAGGAGAAGCTTTGGAGCTGCAGGGTGGTTAAGCATGGAAGAGCTTTCCTTGGGAGTGCTGAAGTTTCTCTCCTTAAAGGCTTTTGAGAATAGATTAGAGAAACATCTGTCAAGAGCAGTCTGTAGCTGAGCCTGCCTAGGACAGGGAGGATGAGTGACCTCTGAGGTTCCCTATTTGGATGATTAATCCCCACAGGAGCCCATATACCCCGTACTACGTTAAGCTGAGCCAGGGTGTAAGCACAGCTGTCAGCACAAAGCAGACACTAGGGTTGAATATCACTCCTAAATTTTCCTTCAAGTGCCTGTGCTGCAAAGTGCAAAGCTGGGCTGGCTTGTCTGGATGGAGAGACCTTGGGGTGATGGGGCTGAGAGCTCCTGTGATAACTGCATGGTGTTAACCACTGCTCCTTGCTCCTGCCCTGATTAATCATGGTAGCTTCTGCTCAAGGGTCTCTGTTACAGATAACCTTAGTTTGCTCTGGAACATGGTCAGCTCATGCTCTGTGCTGGAGAGTTTATTTCTATGCCCTGAGTTATCCCTGGTGATGCAGATTCTGCATGTTCTACTAGCAAGGCCAGAGAGGAGCGAGCTCTTCAAATCTTGCACCTTCCTGGGTAAATCTGGAGAGCATGTCAACTAGACCCTCCAAAGGGTTTGTTTGGGTGCTCTGGGCACTATTACAGCACATAATATCACTTGGGGAGCTGTAAAATAGAAAAATCATTTTAGAAACACTTGGAGGTTTCTGTCACTTACCACTCCTCATTGTATCATCAAATCGCTCCTTCTGACCCTGGGCATTGCAAGGATAGTTGCAAGCAGTGATTCTTGCATAAATTGCATTAGAAAGCACCTGCTGAAGTGTTTTCAGATTGTCCTTTCAAAGTATGCTGCTTTCCACTGCTTTCCACTGCTCCCATCTCGCCCTTACTAAAAATGCCTCCACCTGAATAAAGATGATGCTGACTCTGTTTACCAGGACTTGCTTTGCATCTTACATATTGTAAATGAGATTGCATATTCAAAAGGGATCTATATGCTAAGAGATAGGATTAGTCCCTTGACAGTAGCCACTTTTTATGCCTCAGTAAAGTGTTTCTTCCAGATGAAAGTTACGGTAACTAGTGCAACCAGTCTCTAGATCTATTTTTGAGCTGCATAATGTACTGCTCAATATCCTTTGATTGTAGCACACATTCAAACCTTATTTGAAGAACGTGTCTGTGTGTGAAAATGCAGCAGGAGTTTCAAATGTATTATTTACACCAGATACACTAATTTTTTTTTTCCTTTTGTTCTTTAAGACAATTCCATCTGGTCCCAAGTCACAGCTCGGTGCACTCATCTGATACCATCTGGTGGCTCTGTGCTGATCCTAGACCTGTTTGAAAGCTGTGAGCCAACCTATAAAATTGGGATGTTTTAGAGTGTATTTTGGCAAACATCCCTTTGAAACACATTGAAACTGCAGAGAAGGGTTTTTTATTCCAAAAAAATCTCCAATATGCCTCTGCTCTGTGGTTAGTGCAATTCCATGGAGTCATTCTCTGCTCAGTGTTACATGCAAGTGTGAAAATACTGAGAATCATTCAAAACTGTAATATTTGGGTCTGAAGAGTGAGCAGCACTGCAGGGGATATCTAGGTTTAGGTCAGTTTCATAGCACTAGATTTAATTCCACCTTGAAAAAACAAGTCTGGCTGCAACTTAAATTCAGACCTGGATTCTGCACCTCACAAACTGAAGATGAATTCAGCCTAAAAAAGCTCCCTGAAGTACTTAAACTTGGAAACTATTTTAACTGCTTTTATTCACTTATCTTTGAAGTCTTGGAAATTTTCCATCTTGCATCTGTTTAGAGAGAAAAAGATTTGGAAAAACATGAAGTTACACAGAAGGCGAAGAGCTGCATAGCAAGGACTTTAAACCTCCCGAAGACTTAGAGGCTTAAGGAAATGGCATTTTGACAGCAAGCAGTTTTCTGCACTTCATTGAAAGCTACGACTTGAGTAAAGTGGCTAAGGACAATCATGGAAATTGTACTCGTGCAGATCTGCCATTTGTGATGGTGCAAAAAAGGCAAGAAGGGTGAAGGAATGGGAGGTGTCACAGAGGCCATTGGCACTGATGTGCTCCGTTCTGTGCTTCTCACCACCCCTCTTTGGTGACTCAGCACTAAGTGCTCTCATTCTCCCCTGCTCTGCACAGGACCTTTCATGGCTGCTAAATTTGCGTTTCCTTACAAAATGCTCTCCATTTTTTTGAGTATGCAATTACATGGCAAGCATACTTGTAGCTCCCTTCAAAGTGTTTACAAGACCAGCATTTATGATGCTTTTAAACCCAAGATTATTCAGTCCTCTAATTTTAGAGCTATCTTTCTCTTCTGCATGAGACTGGTGTAACTAATCGTTAATTCTCCCCAGCTTTGACTTGCAAAATTAAAAACAAATGATGAGATTGACTTGAGAAGAAAAAATAGTATTTTTCCCCTATTTTTGTAGCCATGC
>JAUBOD010000907.1:472616-487536 GCA_032353885.1 Nothura maculosa | reverse complement strand
TATGTTTGTCTCGGAACACTGTTTATAGTGATGACTTTTAAGTTATTTCTTGTGTAAGTTCCTCTCTTTCCTAGTTACAGATCCAAAGTTGCATTGATGATAGTGTAATACTTTGCTAATATCTATTGCTAGATCAATAGACAATTTATTTCAGAATCATGTCCATCCCTACAAAAAGCCATGTTTTTTAAACTGGAGTGAAAGTTTACACATTAGCAATACATGTGTATGTTGCTGTGTCACGACACGGCCCTGAAACAGCCTATCCATATGGTATCCGTACGAGAAAGGCAAGTTGTGTTATTTGTGGAGCATTGTTGATAAAAGTCCTTGAACTCAGCTGGAGCCAGGTATGCAAATGCTGTCATTCCTAGGGGCATGTTTTGGAAAACCAGCCAGCTCTCAGTCTTCAGGCAAAAGTGGGGGGACAGCAAAGACCTGTAAGCTCTTCCCAGCTAGATCCACTCTAGATGTCCAAGCGATTGCTCCTGAGTAAAGGCTGTTGTGATGGGAAGACACTTGGTTTCATGGTGCACTCCGAAGGAAGCAGGGAGGACACTCCACCAATATACTTGCCTCTTCTTGGTTCAGACTCCTTTTGGAGTCCTAAAAGAGCCTCTGAAAGGCAGGAGCTGGACCTACCTTGCACGCTGCAAATGAAGCAGAGGCCGCTAAAATACTATTTGGGCAACCACTGGGTGCATAGTTGATGCAAGGTCAAAACTAACATCCACTGAACTTTCCCTGGCATATCCAGATTTTACTTGGTGTAGGCAAATAGCATCTGCTGCTGCTCAGATCCTTTTCACAGATCCACACGGTTGTTTTTGGCCTAAGGCCAGTGTCCACAGTGATGCCAGCAGGTGGGATCATTTTATTTTGTGGCTACTGGCTGTTAAAGAGAGGTAGAACCTGCCTTCCCCTGCTTGTACCACTGCCCACTGTGCAGCGTGTGCTTGGGAGGCTTATCCCAGCAAGGCTGGGCCTCTTGGTCCACTCAGATAAAAAGTGTTCTACCGCCTGGAGTGTGGAGGAATTAGGAATAAAGCTCTCCCAAAAAGTTTCCTCTCCAGGTTGACTTGCTTCTTGGACAGGATGTTGTTTTCCTCTCTTGTGCCCTGCTGAAGCTTAAATCTAGGGTGAGCATCCTAGCCTATAAATTCTTCAAAAAATTCCCTCTGTGGGATAAAATACAAGCAAACAGTGAGAAAATCGCCATCAGTTCTTGTACCAGCCTTCCCAAGATAGCAGGTCTGCAAAGTGACTCAGGAAGTCAAGAGAGCAGGAAGGCTGGAGTAAAGGCAGAGCAAGACCTTCCCACAGGGAGCTGAAATTCCAAACTGACCTTGGGATCGTCTCCCCCCAGACCATGGCAGGGAGGAGCAGCTGCACAGGACATGTCCCTTTTGGCTCTCGCGTGTGGGGACAGTGGTGGCTGGGGCAGAACATGAACTCGAGGGCAGCAAAGAAGGGAAAAGAAATCCTGGTTGCCGGAAAAGGACATATTTGCTAGCACACGGAATTGCGAGTGACTGAGTGCCCCTTGCAGGGCAGCGACAGCAGCTGGGTGTCCCCTCGGGGCAGCCTGCAAAGCCAGGAGCCCCCGTGCTCTTGGGCTGCAGCCAAAGTGCCGTGAACATAGGGCAAACTAATAATGTCTAATTGTGCTTTCTGAATGCTGGACCTCGTGCTGGCAGGACCAGCAGTTGAAAACCGTGCAGAATCTGTTTAGCCACCGAAACAGTGTCCAGGCTTCTTTCTTTTAAAAGAAAATTATTCTCTGCGGCAGCAGGGACGAGCGGAGACACAGATGTTCAGCAGCATCTCCCCTTGGGTTATGTGGAGCAGGGTCAAAGGACTGTAAACTCCAGCAGTGTCTACAAATTAGATTTAATGTGGAAACATGCCCCTCTGTTTGCAGATGCTCCGGTTAGATCTCCCTGCAAAACAGTTGCTAGGGGCTTGTCATTAATGAGTCTTAATGTTACAGCCCAGTTTCAAGGTCAGAGCTTTGGGTGTTACTGTATTGTATGCAAAGCTCAAAATAGGCATGTCCCATAAAGCAAAAAACTGCATATATGAAAGTCCCAGACTTGAGTGTTTCAGTTTCTGCTTTTTCTCAGCCAAAGCTTTTCTTAACCTATACTTATTTCTTCTATCGTCCTCCAGATTATATTAATTTATTTCAATACAGAGTGCAAACAAGAGAGCTGGGTTCTACAGTGCTGTGTGCACTGAGTACATTGGAGGGTTTTTGGTGCTTCAGTGAAACACATTTCCATAGTTTAAAATACTGCAATATTTTAAGTTCTGAACAAAATGGTTAGAAGAAATCAGAATTATACTAGAAGAGTTAGGAAAGTGAGTGTCCTCAGTAATTATTCAGATAAGAACTCGGCAAAATATACTGTGCAGTTGCAATAAAATTGAAGCACATTCATCTCTTTTTTCTTCCAAGTAATTTCAAGTTGTATATATGTTTATACCAATGTATTTATAGACAGGCATATACATATATGCCTTTATTGTATTACACTTCTAAATGAGTGTTAGGAGTGTTTCTGAAAGTCAGAACTTCATTAATCTCTTGGCAATCGGAGGTGTCGTTCTGTGCCACGCTGTGTGTGATGTATTTGTGCCGTATATTGGAAGGTAAGTCTGAACACAGAGTTAGTGTCAAGCGCTCCTGCTTTTCAGATATGTGCCCTGTTTCATTACTGCTCCTCTGAACTGCTCAGCGAAATGGATATTATTCAGCAGGAATCGCTTTGCCCTGGCTAACTAGCTGGAAAAAAAATTGATCAATATTTAGACCTGTTATTTAAGAGCTATAAAAAAGGTAGCCAGCAGTACTTGTCAAAGGCTGGCTGTCATATGCAATTTGGCAAAGGTGATTGCTTCTACTGCTTGGCCAAATTACACTTTGATGTCTTATCTTTGCAGAATGTGAGCTGCAGGATTGGCTTTACGTGCCTCTCAGGGACACTTTCGGATGGGCTGTTATCTCCTCCAGTTACTCTGACTTCTCCAATTTTTCCTTTAGGAAATGAGCTAGAGATAGTTAATATTATCTGCAGGTTGTAGGCAGTGTTGGAGTGGTAGGCTATAATTTGGAATGGATTTAATAGGCTGCACACTAAGGATGCATCTCCTGCAAACAAACCTTAGCATACTGAGCTGGTCAAAGTTCACTGAACTGGTCAACTTCTGCAGTTATCACATCAAGCTGTGGAAATAGTAATCCTGATGCAACAGATATCTGGCTTCTCTTCGAAGCAGGACCGTTAAATTGTTGTTTCCTCTATAAAGTGTCATAAAGCTACTGTTTTTTTTTAAAAAAAATGTTTTTCTAGCTTTGGCTAGTGAGCAGGCCAAATAGACTGTTTTCAGTATGACACAGACAGCATGAGCAACATTTAACACTGAAAAAACCCAAGTCCTCAAAAAAAGATTCTGCATATTATGTATCTACTGAGTGCTTTTCCTTTGTGCGTGTTCTCTGGATTCTCTGTGCAATCAGAGGGTAAGAGCCTGTTTCTTTTAAAATGAGTTTGGCTTGGGTCTTATTCGAATGACCCTGGGAAGTGGAGCTTTAAAAAATGGATGTTCTCAGTTTCAAAGTAAGATCATGAGGCCTGACAATACTGATTGAAACATATGTTGGTTATGTTTCATTAGATTATGTACAGGATGTAAAGCAATTACAATCTGCTCAAGGTCAGTTAAAGAGCAGGCACAAACATTAATAGTAACCAGCTCTGACCAGGGCTTGATAGGAGAGGGACAGACGTTTCCTTCTCCCTTAACCAGGGCCCTGATGGGGGATCACGTGGATGTGGTTTGATGGGAACTCGGTTAACTTGACTGCCCCATCAGGAGGAACATTTGATCCTTGCTAGGGCTGAGGGGCAGTGAATGGGAATATCGGGATTTGCTTTCTTCCTCATTTTCCTCTAATCTTAATTAACTTGTCTATCTTGAAGAAAAGACCTTGTTGTGTCCTTTCTGCTGAACCATTGCTTCAGAGGATGCCAATTGTAAGGACTCTTCCCAAAGAAAATCCCAAGGATGCTTCAGAGTAGAGTCACCCGCACACTTTCCATGGTCTGAGGAGCTTTTTCCTTTGCACCACATGTGCCAAGAGGCGACTTTCCCTCTGAGTGGGGATCTTCTTGGAGCCTTGACGTGGGACTTGTACCTCATCCTGAATGGGCCAATCCCAACTCCTTCATCTAAGAAACATTTAGGGATCTTTGTCATTCAGATTTCCCTTTTCTACATGAATAGAGGGAACCCCTTGCCTGCAAATACTCCTCTCCCTGCGTCACGTCTCTAGTTGGGAGATTTCTCAGTGCTGTGTGAAATCTTGTAGGGGATGTTTTGGGATTTCTTATGGTCATGAGTTCCTCTTCCTGTCTTGGGCCGGGTTCCTCCCCAGCACTAGATGCTCCTTGGTGGATGCAGGTCCTGGAGACTCCTCCAGCCCTGAATCCCCAAGAAAACTTGAGTTCCCTGGACTGGAGTCCCACCAATGCTGCAGAGGCAAAGCTGGTTTTCTTCCTGCTCCAGAACGACTAGATTTGGTTTCTGATGGTAGTGACATGAGGAATATGGATCCTTGAGGGAGTTGTTGGCAATTACTGCATGGAGCTGCAGTCAACTGCAACCCCAGAGAGAAACAAACCCCACGTTGGGGCCTCTTCTGATGCAGGTTACCTAGCAGAGTCACAGGATGCTCCCGGTAAGCACCAGGGATGCAATGGAAGGAGCTTCCCTGTTCCTGACTGCTGGACAACCCCAACTTCAGCCAGGGAGCGATGCCAAGAGCGGGATCTCGCTGGGACCTGTGTGGAACAAGTCAGGCACAGCCAGGATTCACTGGTGCTGGTTAAGTCATACGAGCTCTTCAGTCAGCCCCGGCTAAAATGCTCCTTTGAGGTCCCAGCGAGATCTTAGGTGTTGCAGCCTAAGAGTTTGAGAAATGGAAAATATTTTGCTGTTCACGTCTCTGCTTCTCTGCAGCCCATGAGTATTCACTTTTGCCCGTCTGCTTAGACTTTCTCCAGCATAATTTTAAATGACTCAAAAAATGGGATTTTCAATACTCTGCTCTGTGCTCCCGGGACACAATGACAAAGTGCATTAGGCTGGTGCTGCAGGTGTAAATTATGTAACGCTTCTACTGCTAGGACTAATGTGGTCCCTTGCTTAAGTTCATCCTTCATTCCCTCCTCTGCACTTGAAGCTTGTGCTTGATCTTGAGCTTGTTTAAATCCAGTTTGCTTGTTTTTATAGCGAAATGTATGCAGATTTCTAAGTAGCAGTCATCTGTGATATAGAAATCCAGGGACTGTGAAGCAGCTGCAGTTCAGTTACCAGATATGTCTTTAAGGCTGAAATTTCTTCCCTTTCTCATGAAAAAATACTCCTAAAATCTTTTCTTGCAGTGGGATGAAATTTAATATAAAAGACTTAGGGTTCCTTCAATAAGCAAAATCATTGGGAAGCACTTCCTCAAGGAGAGTTTGTGCTGCTTGCACATCTAACTAATGCAAGAGGGATACTTGGTATTTAAAAGGCTTCCTTGGAAGTAGTTTTAAAGCATTGGAGCAGTTTTTCCTTCCTATAATAGTAGTTGTAAAAGACTTTAAAAGCCACACAATTATTGCTGAAATGTAATGTCCTTCCTTGGATATGAAAGTTAATGTTCAAGGGGTTAAATGGAAGAGGGAATGGTCTTAAATTTCAGCCTTCTGTGCACTCGTTAGTTTTATTGAAAGACATCAAATATCCTGACACATCTTCACCACGGCTGCATCGTGTGCTGCTTGGAATCACTGCTGGAGCAATAAAATGCACCCAGATTTTTGCGTTGTGCACATCGTAATGCGCTATAAATGCAAAAAGAGTTTTATTTATCAAAATCCAAGGCATTGAGGAGGGAGTAGCGAAAGGGATATATTTACACAGAGCTTTTTCCCCACTTTTGGAAGGGCTGTTCACAAAGTACTGGAGAAGTCGTAAGGAGATCAGGCTGAGGTTCTGTGCTTAATTCGGACCTTATTTTATCTGGAAGAACTTTGAATTAGTTTCCTGCTCTCTCTTGTTAGGATGAAAAATCTTTAAAACATTGCGATACTCATGATGTTACAGAAAGGATCCTTCATATATGATATGGGCTTGACCTATTTGTCCTGAATTACTGCGGATAATATCTTTGAAAAGTGTTTATATGCAGTGAGCAATTTGTTTTCAGCTAGTATTAGGGCATAAATGGGCAAGTACAGAATTTGTCAACATAAAATTTTCTTTGTGGACGCTCAGCTTTAAGTGTCATTTTCTGTCAAAACAGGTCATGTATTTCTTATCTTTTAATCTTTGCACAATTATTTAACTGTAACTTTGATCTGTAACAGGGAGGAAAACCACCTACAATCATTCTAGGGCAGAATTATCACAAAAGAAAACATCCAGGTATTTTAAAACATAAAGGTAACAGGGGAAAGTGGTTCTTTAGAAGCCTGGAAGGAACAGGGATTGCAGGAGGGGAAAGCTGCACCAGGAGAGCTGGAGAGTCCCAGAGCTGGCAAGTTATCTAATAACTTCCACTGCCAAGAGCTGCCTCTTCCACAGGAAAAGCAGTGCCTGTTACAGACCTGCAATATCTACTCCGTACAGAAATTCTTTCCTGTATTTTAGCTGACAATTACTAGAACACCTAATTAGCATCATTTTTAATTAAGTATCACTTTGAAACTCACAAAAGAAATTTAATGATTCCTCCTCTCTTTTTTTTTTTCTTGCTATAGACCATTTCATCACCAGAAGCAGTTTTGAACATCGTTTCTATGACTTTTCTGTATCTAATTTTTAAGCTTTTTTTCTTCGGGTATGCCCAACAGAGCAGGCAAGTTTCTTGTAATTCCGTAGCAAATTTAAAGCAGGTTGTAAGACTAGTTAGAAAGGACTTACCCTGTCTTCTTCGGCTCTTAAGTCAGGCATAGTGCTAACACAAAGGCTTATAGCTGTGGTGGCCACGAAGAGGATGGAGAGACAAGCAAAGACTTTGCCTGGAAGTCCTGACTGGGGATTTTCTACCATGTCTCTGAGTCTGTTCATAAACTGTCCGAATTTAGTTTTCTCATCCAGAACACACGCGGCTTCTTTGCTCTTGCGGAGCTGCTCCTCTTTGCGCATCTCAGCCAACTCCTGCAGCTTTTGGAAAAGCTTTCGGAAGCAGCAGTTCTCCAGGTTGGATTCCTCAATGCCCCAGTACCTCAGCTCCTCCTGGAAAGACAAGGCACACGTGTCTCGTAAGAGCATCAGCTTCCCTGCTGCCAGAAAGCTCACGATCATCCCAAAAGCGTTGGGGTTCCTGTCGAAGAAGAACTCGTGGGTGTCTTCGTCGTAGTCATCACACAGCTGTATTATCTCTTCATAGGTGCTGCAAAACTTTAGTTTGCTTAGTCTGGTCAGGGGAAATTCATCTAAAGTGCTCCAAGGTAGCAGGTATTTGATTCCTCCCACGTTTATCATGATCTCTGTCTTTAGATCGACGGCAGAGACTTGATCAGGATGGAAAATCCTCCTGGCTCTTTGGTAATGGACCCCTTTGACAGAAGGGGTTTCGACGGACACAGGAAAGAAATGGCTCAAAGAATTGCAAGAGTTGTAGCTAATATTACTATAGTCTTGGTCGCTGCCTCCTGAGAGAATAGGCATCTCTAAGAGTTCTCACTGGGACATCCGAAAGGGCATCAGACCAGGGTTGTCTGCGAGTCAGAAGATACAGGAAGGAGAGAAAACATAGCAGAGGTTATTGCAAGAAAAAGGGTATTTTGGGCTACTTTCCTGACAAAATTAGTGAGTGCCTGACTAAGTAAAAGTCACCTCTAGGCTCCTTCCTGGCATCTGCAGCCTGGAAGGCAGTTTGCTTTGCAGGACGACTCATCGTCTGGCAACACAGAGACCCGGGGAGAAGCTAAAGCCTCACTTGGAGCCATCGCAAAGCATCGAGCACCAGCAAATCAGCCTGCAAAGGACAGAGCCATCCTGCACCTCGCTGCAATGTCCCGACTCTCTTAGTGCTGTAACCGCTTAAACACACACAAACTCAACCAAGCTGCTTAATAGGTACTAAAGTTACGGAGCTTGGCTGGGTGTGAGGCTCCTAATTGCTCTAGCGGGGATGCTCGCAGCCTCCTCCTCTCGCTGCTCGCCTGCCTCGCAGGGAGGCTGCGAGGATTAACTAGCTGATGTTTGTGAAATGCTCTGAAGACGCAAAGCGCTGGGCAAATGCTGAGTGTTCTTATCAAGTCAGTCTCGCGACGCTGCAAATTACTAAGAAAATACAGTGAACATGAGCCAGTGCCCACCCAGGAGAACAGTACGATGCGTGAACAGAAAGCAAAGTCTTTTATCAGTTCAAGGGGAGAGAAATTGAAAGACCCTCTCCCTTCCTCCTATATGAACAAAAGCCTTTTTTTCCTCATGATTTCTAAAGCTTCACTGTTATCCCCCCTCCCCAAGTGGGTGAGCTGCAAAATCCCATGGGAAGTTGCCCAAAGTTACTCACCAGCCGGCCAGGCGCTGCCGCCCGGCGCCCGCCTTGCCCGCAGGTGAGGGGCACATGCCGCAGGCTGCTCCTTCCCGCAGCAGGACCCGGGGATGTTTCACAGTATTGATTACATGGAAAATCCAAATAGCAGCCTGGGGATCGCAGCCTCTTCTCGCTTGCTCTCCTCCTTCTGTGCAAGGGGAAAATATTCATATGTGTTCACGTAATAGATATTGTGCTAATAGATCTTTTTGCAGAGCAGGCAGCGTCTTAAGTGGCAGCTCCTCTTCTGGACTCCTGGGGCTTCCTGGTGATGTTTGCTGAGTGAGGGCTGGTGGATCCTGCCCTCTCCCTGTCTCTCCTCTCTTTTCCCATGGGACTGTCAATGTGGTCCTGGAAGAGGAGGGGAGAGGGAAGGGGGAAGGGCTTAGAAATAATCTCTCCCGCATCCCTCCGTCTATTCAGCGAGCAGCAGGCAGCAGCTGAGTGAGAACATGGAGTACAAGGACAGGCTCCTACTAATCAGGTTTTGTATTAAGTAAATTCCAGCAAAACTAGTTAATAAAATGATTCCAATTCCTTTTAACTCCTTAGTTGCTTGCTCTGGAGGCATCAGTAACATTCTCTAGGGACAGCTTCCCTGGCCTGCTTGCCCCATTGAACCAGGGATGTGATGTTAAGTATCCCTGGGTGAGGAGGGAAGTGTCTTGGTCTCAGGGATGCTGGGCCTTGGTTTTCCTTTGGCTGACAGAAAAGGGTTTATAGGCAGCATAGAGGACAGAGTGCCTGGCTTGCAAAGGAGAGGTGCTGGATGCTCCCTGTCCTGGATCAGCAGCAGTTTCCAGCAGTCACGAACTTCCTCGTGCCTCCTTTTCACGTGCGAGAGATCAAACGCAATCCTTTTCTCCTACACACCTGCGAGGGGCTGAACATACTCTAGTGCTGCTGGGTCCTGTACTGCCCATGGGTCTTGGGCTGCCTTAGTCAAAAATTGGGATGACCAAGATTTGAGCCCTGCTTGTCCTCAAGCAGAGGGTTCAGAAGCTTTTCCCAGTGACAGGTGACCCTGTGCTGCTCCCAAATTCCCTTAGGAAAGCCTTGGCTTGTGTTTATACGCAGCTTGGCCTGAATGCCGTTAGCGCTGAGGTGTGCGAATCCCCAGCACCTGCTTCTGCCCCTGCAGGCCCCACGGCCCTGGTGCCCGTCGGAGTCCGAACGTCACTTCTGCTCCTTCCTTTTCTCCCTCGCGCCGCGGGGCAGGCGGTGCCTTCACTTGCCCTGTGCTCCTCCTCAGGCTTCTGCTGAGCTCCAGCACCTAAAGCAGCTGTTTATGAGCACTGAGCATCACGTTCCCAGGCGCAGCCGAGCATGGGAGTCTTGGCTAATTGGACCTTTTGGCATATCTCTACTGGCCCACGTGGTGCCCGGAACATTAACTTCTTATCGAGCGTCACCACTGGGATTTACACTCCAGTCCTAATTACACCATCCACTGAGAAAGACCAGAGAGATGCCTGGAGGCAACGGTGTTTGGGGAGCCGAGCTCAGTCACTTCAATCCTACCACCTTCGTGCAAAATGCCACTTGCTCTGCCTATCAGTCTTCCTTTTGGATGGCTTTTTGCAAAGCAAAAGCAAACTTCTTCTAATTAACTTTGGATGGATTGTTTCATGAAAGGATAAAAACAATTAGTGTTGCTCCTTGCAAAGCCCTGGTGAGTGGAGTTTGCAGGGTGATATTTCTTAGACCAGTTGACATGAGTAAATCTGAAGCAATGAGTAAATATTGCAAGACATAGAATAATTTGTTACGTGTAATTGTCAAAAATGTGCTTTTTTAATGTTTCTTCACTTCTGGAGTTAATCATTATTTTGTTGGGATCTGCAGCAGTGTCTGTGGCTAGATCAGGACCTCACTGCCAGCTCGAGCCATTCAAGTATCTGTCCTTGAGCTATGCGTCTCCATAAATGAGGCAGAGAAAAGACAGAAATATTTTTATCTAGATTTTATCAGTCGGAAGTGAAGGTTTGGAAATGATGAATGCCTTATCTGATACCTGACAAAGCCAGTCCCCAATCTCAGCCCTGGAAGTCTTCAGTGTGTAACGAGGTAAGCGGTGCTGCTACCCCAGCCAGACCTGCACTCTGCTCATCCCGAGCCCCACTACCACAGGGATCATTATCTGCTTGCTCTTTCGCTTTTTTTTCCTATTTCAAAGCTAAAATGCTGTAGTTTTCCTGTTAGATCTCAGTGAATTTGCCCTATTCACTATGAAGTTCATAATCCCAATTCTCTCTCTTTTTTTTTTTCCTCTTCTGCCTCCTTTAGAGTTTCTGGGATTGCTCACTCCTTGCTCCTGAGCAACTTCTGTTATTTGCCCTTTGCACCTTAAATGCAATTTCCATTTACTTTAGTGATTTGTGAAAATAAATGCTAGTCCTGTCTCCTCCTCCTTATTTCTCCTTTTTATTGTTTCTGCCAGTCCACAGCAACCAGTTTTAGACCTGCTGACACATCCCCTTTGCACAGGTAGGGCCACATGCTGCTGCCAAGAAGGAAGCTGAGCAGAAGAGGTGGAATTCAGAGGAGAATCATCTCTTTATAGCACCTGGATTTTTCCTAGTAGTTCAGTAATGAACTGATTCATTGGGTTCATATTTAGGTATTGATAAATACTTAAAGGCCATAGAAAATTAGAAACCCAGTGAAGGTCACTGGCTCTAGTATTTTTCCTACCTGTGATTGCATTTTTCCCATTTTGTTCTCTGTAATTGTGCCAGAATCCCTATCAGACAGCAGATTTAAAATGTACCAAAATAAGTTGGTTTTTTTGTTTGTTTGTTTTTCCTTCACTGAGCACATAATTAAACAGTGGAATTTCTGGGCACAGGGTGTTGCAGCAGCTGGAAATATGAGGGGTTCAGAAACAGTTTGAGTAGTTCACATGAGGAGGGTCCACGAGGTCAGTCCAACATCTAGCTCCGGACGGCAGGAATTTGCATATTGCTTTTGGGATGCATTTCAGTGGAAATATCACAACGTGCATATTGACCTGATCTGCTTGCTTTCTAGATATGGAGGAGTACATGGGGGCTGCATGGAGCTGGTTGTGACCCCATGGAGAAGTTTGTATGTGGGAAATGGGCAAAGAGGGCGGCCTGAGCTCTGCTGAGTTCATCACATAGTACTTTCCTGGCTGTATTTTCCTGTCAGAACTGCAAAAATAGCTGGAAACAAAACTCTGGTTATATATGCCTGTATATATGTGTGTGTGCGTGTATGCCAGGCTAATGATGCCTGTTTATAATAGACAATCTCACAAAGGGCTAGACTGCACATTCACAAAATGCATGTGCTCCCAGGGCTTCCAATCATTCTGCAGGGAGCAGGCAGGTAATTTAATAAAGGCAGTATTGTCAATCTTCCTTCCTTCCCAACTGTGCTTTTTGTAATGCTTAAATATAATACCGAGATAATTACTTTGCCTGGCATCTATAAGAGAAGACGCATTTCAGGCTTTTGAAGTCAGAGAGAAAACAAAAGTGTAAATCAAAGTAATTATTTAAGGAAATGTGAATGTACCGAAGGAATGAGCATACAAGAGAGAAAAAAAAATTAAGAATAAAAGAAATTTAGTTTCAAAACCCACACTGCTTTATTCAGAGGCTTAGAAGTCAGCCCCATGATGAATATTTAGGTGGTGCAATTTCATCATGGAATTACTGGATGCTGTTCTATTCTGTCACTTGAGCAGCTAGCCTTTTGTCTGTGAAGACTAATTCTATTCTAAGCCCCAGTTAATGCATGAACCTGTCCTTTCCCAGGTTCTGGTTTTGTCTGTGCCATGTGAATGCCTCTGATAAATCAAATAATTTTTCATTTACTTGCAAAATAATCGACACGGATTGAAAGGAGCGTTTGAACACCGGAGACTTAGTTTAAATGCTTCCATTGTGTTCGCAGTTGGTTAACACTTCTAGAATTAATTGGATTTAGATAGCCTTGTTACATGGAAATTCAACATCTTTTCAGATCCTCATATTACTCACTGGGCATAAAAAAAGAATTTAGCCTTCCTTTCTTGGTTTAATTATGATATTACATATTGCAAGGTAAACTTTCAGGATTTATGCCTACATTTTGTTCAACCCAGCAGTGTTAGCTTCATGTTCCTGATTATTTCCTCATAATTGGTCTTTATAGAGCAATGCAAATACCCTTCCTGGGCAACAGCCTAGTTTGTATGGATATTTAAATGGAGAGTAAGGAGCTAAATTCACCCATTCATTATTCAAGTCTTACCGAGTTGCAGCTTTATTGATTCCAGCAGAATAACGCTAGGGATCACCCAGGAGGATGTGGTAAACGAGGCAATGGGAACCTTTGATTCGCCTGTTACTGTTACCGTGTTTTGCTTCCTCCTTATTCCAGCCTCTAGAATTCCCCGTCACGGTCTGTAGCCCTGATAAGCCACAAACTCTTAGGAGACTGGGTCACATCTTGGGAGCAGTGTTTTATTCCCTATGTACATCACTGTCTTTTTGAAATATGTTCTTATTTTCTTGTTCTATGTTGTATTCAATGAAAGACAAGTAGGGTCACCTCATAGTAGGCAAAAACCTACTAAAGTCAATGGACTATTTAGAGCACTTCTTAGAAATGCAAATGTCAAAAGAAGTTGGTGATATGTAACACACACAAGTTGCTGTGTCCTTTCAGGCTTGTCTGTGCATGAAGACTGAAGCCAGGAATTAGCTTCAGTTAAGTTTACCAGAGTTTTCTATCCTCATTTGCTCTAGACTTGCTAGAAAATTAAACCTGTTAATGGACAGTATCCAAGCAAATAATTTTCAATGGATAATAATTCATGTATTGATTCCAGTGAATTTTGCCTAAAGACTGTATCATTTGGTTAAGAGATCAAACTGTCACATGCCATGGGCAGAGGCAATTGAGAGCTGAGTGCCATGGCTCAGGGCTGAGCACTCACACACTCTCTGCATAGCAAGAAATTGGTTAAATGAAATAATCCCAGGCAACCTGAGAGACCTGCTGCACGGGAAGGTCATCTAAGAAATTCAGATTATAAAACAGAGTCCTCAGTGATAATCACTGAGATATGGGATTGTTGCTTCTAAGTGGAAGTTTTTCCTCAGGAATGCAAACTTTTGTATTTATTCCATAGATTCCACAACTCCATACAGCTTTAGGCTGTGTATTTTGATGCTTCTATCAATGCAGAAAACATCTTGACGCTGTAAGACCTTGGTGGGATAAAAACTGAAAAGGATACAGACTTTTCTTTTACAAAATACTTTTCATTTCCGAGTTTCAAAGCACTTATTAATCACACTATTTTTGTGACAGGTACTAAAAGAGACATTTCCATCATCTACCTCAGGATAGAAGTCAGTAGTTGGACAAATACCTAGCCCCACTATATAGAACAAGATAAAAGAAAATATAACTCCTGCTATTTCAGAAAGCTCTCTCGAAACCTGATTGACTGTCATTTGATGACCTAGGTAGTTTTTACCATTTTCATGTACTTCCACCATCAGCAACAAGAGACATGATTAAGAATGAGAAAGCTTTGCTTCAAAGAGAAGCTATTTGAAGGGACTCGGGAGAGGGACAGGTAACGGAGAAATTGCATCTCTTCTACCGGAGCTAGGGAGAAATATGACCTATTTCAGAGTTTGAAGGAGATGGGCCGAAAAAGGGCAGAAAAAGGGGCTGTAAATGTGCTAGGAAGAAAAATGGAAGAACACTTAATCTGACATTTCCATGGATGGGAACATTGTTGTTTTGTGCAGGTTTTGGAAGGTCAGAGCGCCAGTATCCAAGGTGAGAGATAAAGAACCTCTGAGATGTAACCACATCTCGCCTGCCTTTTGTTGAAACCTTCCTTTGCTTTCACAGGGACGTTGCTTGGTGCCTGTGGCCTCGGTTTCCACTCTGTAAAGCAGCAGCAGCCAATGCCTCCAGTCACCCCCATCTTGTACAGAGAACTCTGAAAGTAAAACACGACACCAAGCACCCAGACAGGGCAAAAAACAGGAGGCAAAACTGCAGCTGACTACTGGAAAAGACTCTGCGTTTGGGTCAGTAAGTTACTAGTAAATCTAGTATTCAGAAATCCACAGCTCAAGAAGCCAATACAATGCCTTCAGTTTTGAAATATAAAACAGAAACAATGTTAAAATTACATTAGCCACTATGACAAACTACCAGATTAAAATGTGAATTGCTAAGCAGGTGAAGCGGATTTGAATACCGAACGTCATTTTTTTTCCTTTATCCTATAAGGATTTATTTCTAGAATCATTTAAAACTAGTGGGGGAAGGTCTGGGAGTATTTGT
>JAUBOD010000907.1:461599-472516 GCA_032353885.1 Nothura maculosa | reverse complement strand
TTTTTTTTCCTTTATCCTATAAGGATTTATTTCTAGAATCATTTAAAACTAGTGGGGGAAGGTCTGGGAGTATTTGTATAGTTGTTACTGGTGGAGCCGATTGCTTCATCTTGTTTTTTTCTAATACCCCACTGTTCAAATGAATTACTGTAAAAATCCAGTGCTGCATTTTTGATTCAGGAAATGACAAAAACGTATTATTATAGTTACATTTTTTCCGCAGGCTTGAGTCCTTTTGTTAAAAAGCAATATACATAACAGACATTGTTGTGCATAAAGTACCACCCAGTTGTTAAAATGTTCCTTAGGCTCTTCTGAAAGGTTTAGGTAGTTTCTCTTGGAGTCCTGCATCTATTTGAATCAATCAAATGTGCACCTCATTCATTCTAAAATACCAAGAGATCATGATTGTTGGTACTAGGATTGAGCTGGTAGCAAGGGACTGCATGGCTGTCATGGCTTCTGCAGCCTCGCGGGAAGAGCCCTCAACCAAGAGGTTGAGTCCCTCTCAACCTACAGGACCATGAGGCCACGTCCTACATCTGCTGAGGTGTCTTTCAGTTTTGTCAAGGTGATTGCTCTTTTCTCAATCTCCATCCTTACATCCCACCCTGCAAATTCAGAACTCAATCAACTACCAGTGCCAAAATACCCACAGGAAAAAAAATCAGATACTGTTTTGTTCATGTTAATCTTAAGACTGTCATACACTGATTTGGAAAGGTCTGACTGTTAGGCTGGGTGGAAAATGAATGTGTGATTCATGTTTATAGGCATGCTTTTTGTTATAGACATTATGAAGATGCATTAATTTATGATAAAATCAAGAGAAATATGCAGGAGGATAGATAGAAAGACAGAGATAGAACTGGAGAGATTATAGAAAATGGTAGGAGTTAATAAAATTAGGCTGAACCCAAGAAAAACAGACTAATTTATCCCATGTCGGGGGGATAATCTAGAGGAAAACAGCCATAAAGTAGGAAGAGAAATGCACGCAGTGAAAGCAAGTTTCTGGAAAGCAGAAATGCTGCCTGGTTTTATAATATGATATAGTAGCATAAAATAAAGCATTCACTGAATTAATCAGAATATGCTGGTAGAGATATTTAGAAGGATAATGTCAAGGATTAAATGTAGGCAGTGTTGGGTTTTCAGTTGCTGCGGATTTGGATTTCATTGTTTGAAAAAACTATAGAGAATGTGAGAGGAATCTGGAGTGGGGTTGCTAAAATTAAAGACACAAAAATTGTGTCTTAAGCAAAAGGAGAAGAAGAACTTAAATAAATGGTTAACAGTGACATAAGAACCATCTACGGCTGTTGAATAGTGTTAATGTGAAGGAAAGGCAAGGACAGGTAAGGACAGACAGAAATGCCAGTTTGAAGAGTTGAGCTAAACGGCAGAAAACGTCTTCTCCAAAAGGTCAGTGGGGGTCCTGGAGGGACCCGCTTTCCCAGTGAGGCTACTGCTCTGTCCTGAGGTTTTGTCCTGCCAGGAGCTGCTAGTGGCTGGGCTGGATGAGTGAAAGCCCTTCATGCCAACAGCGGACAAGGTCGCTTGGGAAAATGGTTTCACCGGTGGCTCGAGCAAGGGCAGAATGGGCTGAGGTGCCTCCTGCAGCTGTGAGGGCAGGACACGGCCGCGCCGAAGCCATGGGCACTTGCTGGGCACCTCTTGGCTGCTCCTCCCGTAACACCTCTCCCCAGGCTGTGCAGAGGTAAGTGAAGGAAATTCAGGCACTTCCTACCTTCTATTAAGCAGCATAAACATCAGTGAGAGCTTTTTCACATTCTGTGCTCTCATTTGTGCTTTAAAACCTCTTTTGTGGAGCTTAAATGACAGATACCCCTTTTTCTGCAGGGCCTCTGTCCTAATGCCTTCCAATAATTCATATTCATCTACACCTCATTCCTGGGCTCCATTTTATTGCTCCTTTGATAATTAAACAAAAGGACATGAAAGGTGTTGGAGCTACTGGGATGTCTCCACAACTCAAAATGCACCAGACATTCCAGCAAGGTAACTTAATTAGCAGTTATTCGGTTATTGCCTGCCTGGGAAATAACCAAGCCCTGGTTGTTAGGTTTACGTATATATCAGCAAACAAGGCAGGAGAGGGAATTTACTGTAATGGTAAAATTTCCTTGTGTTTTGAAGCCAGAAATCCTGTAGCTCGTTTTAACCATTTCACATGGAGAAATGTAATAACCATATCTCTATTTTTCTCTCCTCTTTGAATGCGGAAATGCATTATTATAGTTACAGTCACATTCAATTAAAGTGTTTCTGCTTCCTTGTAAACTGCCTTCCTAAAGCTACCTACTTTCAGAGAGGGACTGCACAAACTTTTATGTTCCTGGTAATGCTCCATTAACACCTCTGTTTTATGTATGTGAGTTGTGTCTCCAAGATGGCCCTGTTCAGAACTTCCACCTTTAAAAGTCTTTTAGAGGGACTAAAGTGAATGAAATAAGTGGAATGATTTTGTTGCAGCAAAATAACACAAATCAGCACAAGCTCATTAAGTAACAGAAAAAGCAGAAATATCAACGAGCTTTCCATAGTGTCACTCTCAACAGCTTCCTTCGACTTTCTGGTTCCTAGTCACATACCTAAAGAGTTTTCATAATTCATAAGTCGTAACTTTGGCTGCTGCTGTTGTTGTTGATGCTGCTGTTTTGTGCTACCTACTGCACTAGCTATTCCAGTCAGTGCAATGTCCACCAGTGCATTTTCTCCGTGTTTAAGTCCATGGTGATGAACCAAGAGATATAGTGCCCCTTTTTATTTATTGGGCAACAGGATAGTGTTTTATTGCCTGTGTTCTACTCTGCAGCCCTGCCGATCCTATTCTACTGCAGGAGCTTGTAAAATCAATACAGACGCTCCCTCCTTTCCTTGTAAATGCACCAGCAGATGAAAACAGGGGGAGCACTTGAGGTGATGCGATCTAAACACGAGCACAAGGAAAAATAGCAGAGGGCATCAGCTAGAAGTACAGTTTGGTCTCTGCAGTGACTAAGGAAAAAGGTGTCCTGCTTTACTTGACTAAGGAAAAATTCCCTGCTGGCATCAGTGCCGAAGCTGCTGCTGCTCGGGACGGGGCTGCTCCCCTCTCCCCCATTGCTGAAGCAAATCCTGCGAGGAGACACTGGACCATCCTCCTCCTTGTGCATCCTCAGCACAATCAGACACTAAATTCATAGAGTTTTGGGAGAAATGAGAGCTAAACGGGACCCAAGGACAAGCAGGGCACAGCCTGGGCTGCAGCTTCCTTGTTACTCGTGATTCGAGAAGGAAAGAATTAAGGTGGCTGGAAAAAACAAAATTTGTTCTAATCTAATGATCTTCTGGTTTTAGGATAAGACTTTAAAAGGAAGGAACAGTTTCTGTAGCTTCATGTGCCAATATATTTTGGCTGGCTGCAGAAGGATTTTGGAAGGACTGTTACATTCCAGATTTACATTCTGGTAGGGCTGATAATGAGTTTGCTGTTACAGGAAAGTTACTATTTTCATGTAAAGTGATCCAGCCTAATAATTTACATTCTGGTCTAGTCAAATCTGCTTCCCAGGACAAGAAGTATTTCGGGGTATTGGAATGTATTGACCTCTGCATTGTCTGTCTTGTCATTTTCTTTCTCCTATGCTTTTGCTGTGGTAGGGCTCTATATTCTCCAGAAAAAAAAAACTGTTTCCTTGTACAAGTGTTGTCTAGAATTCAAGGCTGGCTCTGTGGTATGAGGCAAGATTGTTTTTGCTACCAGTTGGTCATTACTAGTGTGGCAGCAGCTCTTACAAATCCAAGGAATAACCTTGGACACCTTCTTGTTTGCAAAAGTTCAGGACAAGCAGATGGCTGTTGTCTCCGAACACTCGCCCTTGAGGAGATGCGGCAGATTTAGCCAGGCACTGTGGGTTTGTTTGGGCGTCAGTCCTGTATGAAAACAATTCAGTTTCAAGGCAAAATCTTGTCTCTGACTCCACTGAGAGACTGAGTGAATTCCTGTTATTCGTTAGTGGTAACTGCTAATGAATCTGTCATTAACTGGCCCATTGCCTGACGTGTAGAATTAAGGAGTCAATAATGTTCACCCCTGTCCCGGGATTGTTGTGTTCGTTAGAGCCATACGGGATGGTGTCCTGCTAATTGCCACTGGAAAATGTTCATATGGACGCGAGGAACACAATCTATCAGCACTTGTTCGAGAGCGAGGGGGCCGTATGTTCCCATTCTGTATGTTTTGGACTATGATAAAGTGGTACTGACCACTAGATTGTGTGCAAAAAATTCTATAGAAAGGGAATGTTAATCCCCTGGTATCTTCAACTTCGCATTCACTTCAGGCTGTGCAAGAGTCTTTGGCTGATATTAGCACATCTTAGGCTGCTGGGTCCTTTGAATTTTAGCCCCGTCCAGAATACATTTAGTGTGGACTTAATTGGCTGCTGATTATACATTTGAACTTCATCCATTAAAAATAAACTCCGATGGCAGTTCCCTGCTCTTCAGGAGCTTTGCCTTGCAGCCTCACATTGTGCATCTCTCCTAGGGTTTCCTTGTAGGAAGAGCTGATTGCAGTTATGTAGTCAGAAACTACACTCTTTAATAAAATATTCATCAGTCTTCAAGGTACTTTGTTTTAAACAGATCTTCATTTCATTACATTCTCAAGGCTAATAAGAAGCTGTGTGCAACATTTAGTCCTTTATAACTGCTGTGGTTTTATGAGGCGAGTGCACAGAAGTGGCATGAATTTGGTATAAGGGCAAGATTTCCCAGTTGGAGATGCAATACAAAGATATGAGATTAAATTCAGATTCAGTTTTTAGTTACTGAAATTTTGTAGGTTTTTTTTATTTAGGTTTAGGATAGTTAGGTTTAGGTTTTTATTTAGGTTAGGTTTAGTCAGGTTTTAGTTAGGTTTAGTTTTTAGTTAGGTTCCAAACATGCTCAGAATAGAGATTTATTCATGTGTTTTTTGAAGACCTTGGCACAGAAAAGTGGTTATAACTTTCTCAGCCTGCCCCAGTGTCCTGCATGTTCTAGAATCCAAGGTTGTCCTTTATGGCACCCTTTGTATGAGTAGGTGGGGAGGAACATGTCACCTTATCAGAGATGGGTTTTCCTTTTCTCCAGATATAGGCAGCCACAGTTAAGTTTTTTTGGGCTAACTTAAAGATAAAAACAAAATCTTTCCTTCATTTTGATTTTACTAAGAGTTTCCTCTGCTGGTACAAATGTGGAGTATTTGAAAACACTGTCCCATGACTTACTGATTTGAAATGCTGTATTCATAGGAAAGGTCCAACAAATTGCCAGCTGGGTTTTTATTAACGCTTTTATAAAATCACTCATTAAAAAATCCAAATGACTTTTTAATATTACCATGTGTTTGTGCACAATCCCCGGACTCCTCAGTTATCTGCTTCACAGTTCAATGTTTCACTGACAAAAAATGATTTATTGTTGCTGTCACTTGTAGCATTTATTTCAAATAAAGTCACTATAGAAAAGGAAGGGCTAATCTGGCTAGATTAGCTTTGAGACGACATGAGATTATTCCCATAGTTTCTTCATCTTAAAGTGTTGCTTTTCATTTATGTGCTTTGCTATTTCCTTGTCCTTTGCTCAAGCAAAACTAATTTTAACCCCTTAGTGCTTTATTTGTGCCATAGGTTTCCTGTGTTACCTGAGCCTATCAAATAACTTGCTTGGGTTTAACCTCATTTTCCTTCCCAAGGCTCCTTTTTCCCCAGCCATTCCTTAAGTGTTGCACTTAATGAATAGCGACCATCGATGCTTTAATTTCTTATCTGTGGACGGATGCTGATACTTCAAATCTCTTCTCTCTGTTGGCTAAAACCTTTGGTGGGTGAGTGTCTGCACAAAACGTAGGGACTAGTTACTAGTTCTGGTAGTTGCTGCATGAAGATTTTCTGCAGTGTGATCAGAAACTGAATTCATGAAAAAAAACCTCGGAATCACAATGAACAGGAGAGAAGCGAGTTCACAAACCTTGTCACAGGCTGATTTTGCTATGGTCCTGGAATCTCTTCTTTGAACTCAGATTCCATATTGTTCTTACAGATCAATGATGGTGTCAGATTAATGCTGGATGTGGAATTATGTAGGATGACAGTGATTTCCTCAGCCTGCTTTAGTGAATAAACTTTTAGTGTCTTTGATAAAATGACGTTTAGAACTTATGTTTTTAAGAACCATCAGTGCTTTAATACTCGTATGAGTATGGAATAATCTTAAAGAATTTGAAGTTGCCATTGGGAATATCCAGCCCATGCAGGAGATAAAATGAAGGTACGTATTCAAGTGGTTTTCCTGGCTGTTTCTGGGTTTTAAATCATCCCTCTGAACTCCATTTCAAATGGAGTTGTCTGGTACCTAACATGACATTTACTTTTTGCCTGCTCTTCTAGTGTAGACAGATATGTAGATCCGGAGCTCTGCCAGCTCCTGACTTCCCCTGACACCTTGTGCAGAGATGCAAGGTATGTTGTTGACTTTTTGGAATGATTCCCAGCTGCAACTTCGTTACTACATCTGATTTTATCCCCTCCGGAATAAAGCTTTTACATTCCGTGGGATTACACCAGCTAAGAGAGGTTTAAGTGAGCAAAAAATCTGGCCAGTGGTGTTGAAATATATGTATTGTATTGACACATTTTGATTTAACTGTTTGTTTAATGTTGCCTTTAAAATTGTTCTTTATACTTTTGCAAAACCAACGCTCTTGCAAAATAAGTCACAAATGAACCTTTATCATCTCTTATTCACTGTCACCTTTACTGATAATGTTACTGTTAATGTTACTGTTGATATTGACATCTTTGGTGATTCTATTTTTTTGCAGTTTAGTTCCACTACTGCTGATTGGTCTTAAGGAAAAGTTGTTTCTTACTCGTCTGTTATCTAGCATTAAAGTTGCCTTTAAGTCATTTGAGCCACAATGACCATCTGCTTTCAGAGGCAGCGAGCTGGACTCCTAAAATGAGTCCTGCTGCCGTCAAATGCCTTATTAATGGTTTAAGCAAAGAGGAGTGGTCTGATTAAGGTCAGCTCTGAGGTCGCAAGCAGGGACAGATTGTCATTAAAACCAGTGACTCAGTCATTGAAAGAAGCGGGAGGAGAGTCTTCGCAGTCTGTCATCAAGGAGCCCGTCTCCCCGGTGGTATCGTGTTTGTTTGGAAATCAGCCTGGCTGGTGTAGTTTGCCCGGGGATGCTGCTGCTCTTCGGCCTCACTGTTGCAGCCTCCTGCCTTCCTTTATGCTGCTGCTGACCATGAAACACGAGACTGGGGCTTCCATTCCCTCTGTCCATGCATGAGCATCGGAGGGACCCGAGTGTCTCTGCTTGGTTTGCAGGAGGGTCGCGCTGAGTTTCAATTGCAGTCACACAAATATCCCCAAAGAGAACACATTTTTTTTTCCCTGGAAATAAATGTATTTTTCCTACACTCTCAGGGATCAGTTATTTGCTGAGAGAGGATTATGACAAAAGCTTAGATTTATATAATTTTAAAAGGGTAGATTTAAATAAGTTAAGATTGCATGCAGGATACATACAAGAACCTTTCCTAACAGCCATGTTGTTTTGGTGGATTTGTTTTTCATGCTTCTTTTGAGAAAATATGTTGTTTACCTTTATTGCACAATGCTTTGGGACTTTATTTTCTTTATCATTTGCATTGTTCAGATGTGTATGTGTAAATAATAGACACACATAAGTAGTCAAGTATACTTCCTGCAGAACATAAACATGCCACACGCTCCGAGTGATATCTCACACCTGATTTTGAGAAATGTAGGAGGAAAAGTCACAGCTCCATCTCCCTGAGAGATCTTCTGGCTTTGTTAGGCTGAAATGGGGAATTTTCTCTCTAATGTTCCCAGAGGACTGATTTAGAAAATGCAGAGAAGGATTCAGCGTTACAATTTCCTGTAGAGAGATTTAACATAGTCCATGACATTTTCTATTTAAATATCATTATTTTGAGAGTTAATGCTATTTTATTAGCTGGAGATATCATAGGCAAGTTACTTAAGTGGCCAGTGGATTATTCACACCCACTAGCTTGGTGTTAAAAATCAAAAGCTCTGTTCTGACTGTGAACGTGGGATATAGCTAAATGGAGCTCACAAGGGTCTGATTTTGGTCTCCATCCTCATTTTGTCCTTTCATTTTTTTTGCGTTCAATGAAGAGTTCAAAGTTCCCTGAAAAATTGTGTCTGAGCTCGTCTCGTTCAAACACGCTAGCAAAACACCAGCCAGCGTAATTAGTGAGGCTGCAGCTTTCTGTGCTGATATTAATTTCTCTTTCAGTAATTATCTTACGAAACAGGCAGATTAAGCAGTCATATGGGCACGCAGATGCCGAGCACCGTCGGATGTGACAGTGTCAGGGTGACCTTGGCAGACTGTGCCCATATTAAACAGTTTGTCTACAGAAATGAGGAAAGGGGGTCCTGTAACACGGCTCCTCCGCAATTCCCTGTGTCCGTAAGGATGGAGCCAAGGGCAGGAGAGTTTGGGAAACTGCTTAGAAAGTCAGTCCTAGTGAAGGAACTGGCTGAGTGAAAGCAAGAGCTGATCTTGGATAGACCTTGCTGCAGTTTGGTGCATACACTTCAGGATTATAGATAACAGAATGAGAGAAAGAAATAGCAGGAAAAAATATATTTGAAGGCCTAATGCTGGAATTCAGCATTTCCAGTGCGACCTCTATATTAATTCAGCATTGTTCACAGGACTGGAAATGAAAGAAATGCTCCATTCCTTTTGAATGTCGTGGTTTTGCATTTGAAAGTCAGACTGCCAAGGTTAAACTAGCCCCTTATTTGCTTGGCTTTTTCTGTTGGCTTGTGTCTTTATGTTTTCAGGCAGACTCTGATAAACTTTATTGTTTTAGTTTTAATAATATATCTGCAGGAAGTTTGCTCATGTGTTTTTTATATTCATAGTACTGACATCAACATTTTTTCATGGGTTTGTGGAGAATTCTGGTTCACATGTGTTTTTTGAAAACATAAAGGCCTGCATGGCAAAAATCAAGTGTACGAGGAGATCTGAATGTCTCAGTTAATAATTATCTGTGGAAAAGAGGTCATGTGTGATTCAATTTATTGGTTCTTAAAATGCCTTTCGTAAAATAGGTGCTCCCTCATAAAATGTTAACCTCTCCTCTGACTCGAGAATATTCTCCTCATTTCTTCAGGGAGGAGAGCAGAAAGGAAGGTTTCCCTTGTCTGAAAACCACAAATCAGCTAGGCCTAGTTTGAAGTCCATTCCTGGATCATCCCACTCACCACTGCCTGGTTAAGGAGATCCCATCAAGGAGGCCTTCCTATATTGAGCTTCTGCAGGGAGATCTGTTTTTAATGCATTGCTATACCCCTCTCTCTGCCCTCATCCCTTTCTGTTAATAAAATTCTAAAGAAAAGGAAAAACGGCCTCACCTGAGGATATGTTAATTTATTCTTCCATGGGTCTACTCCAGCCCAAACATATCCGGCTCCTGGCCTATTTGTGGGCTTTACTAATGCCTTCCATCCCAGCACTGAGATATTCCAAGAAAGAAAGGCATGTGTTATTAATAAAACAGGGCAGGCCTCTGGCATGTGATTATTCTAAAGTTTGGAGAGCTCTAGATCCAGATCTGGGTCTAACGCTTTTGTATCTAACCCTTAAGGCCTTTCAAATGAGTCAGCATAGACCCTAGTTCTAGGTACCACTAGGCTGCAAGAAGGTCATTTCTCACTGTCATGCTCTTGCAGTATATGTAAATTCATGTCTTTTATATAAGGTTCTTTATCACCATTTGGCTAGAGCTATTATTTCCCAAATACTTACCTTCATTTGCTGAAAGCACATTTTTCTGCTTTGTTTTCCACATATGTTAGAAGTCTCTTTTTTTCTCTCTCTTTGGGGGTGAATATAGAAGTATCCAGGCCAGCAGGGTGATAAGATTTAAATATTTAGTATCATGAATGTTTAATATCTTCAGGATTATATTTGAGTCTAAGAAGAGTGGAAAGGAACATGTACTTTTGCCCATCTCTCAGGCTGTCAGCAGCCTGGGTCCAGCAGCTGGCGATTTGCTTAGCAAAACGGTTGCAACAGTTTAATGACCATGTTTTAAGGTGATGTTTGTTTAGCTGTAGGGAATTTCAGTCCTGCAAGTGTTAGTGTATAACATTGTGTGACAGTGTAGGCAGTGTGTTAGACACAGGTGTAATTTTTAATGCATCAGCCCAGTAAAGCCAATGAAAAATGTATATTGACTTGTGGACTGCTGAGACACGGGAAACAGTTTTGTAGTGTTTCTGGCATGAGTTTTTTCAACCAGGGCATGATGGCAGTTTGTACTTGGGGTTTTCACTTTTCCACCTGAATTTTCTAAGTGTTTAAAAGAGAAACAATCATTTGTTGGTGTTTATTCTGGTTTTATAGTGCTCGGAGATTGCTGGTGGTGGCGGCAATCTCAGGAGCGGCAGAATCGTGAGCAAGGCAGAAGACTATTAATTAAATCTTCCCTTTGACAAGTTCAGCAAATTGGTACCCCTGTCATTTATCTCTTGCAGTAAGTGGCATAATGAAACCGGTTTCTGGTCTGAACTCACACTTGTAAGTTTTATTGCAATCCATTTAAGTAATAGCTAGAATAATCAACCTCTGAATAGCTAGAATAATCAACCAATCTTCAGAATATGATTTCTCAGTGTTCATTTTTCTCAAATTGGGGGGTTGTTTTGTTTTGCATTATATCTTTAACCATTGTTAAATAATAAGAAAAGACAAGTAAAAGAAGAAAGGAAGGCAGATACACAAGTGTTCTCCAGCTATGCAAACAGGGCACAAGGCAACCTGTGACTTCACTGGTAAGTCTATAAAAGCAC
>JAUBOD010000907.1:416861-427684 GCA_032353885.1 Nothura maculosa | reverse complement strand
GAGGAGAGGAGAGGAGAGGAGAGGAGAGGAGAGGAGAGGAGAGAGGGGAAAAAAATCACTAGTTTAACATTCAGGACAATCAGCTTCATAGTGGGAATTCCTCCACCTGTTTTTTGCAGCCACTTTTGAAGGCCATTTTTAGTTTAAAACAGGTGGGTTTTGGCCCCTGACATCTAGAGGGACCTGTCTGAGATATATTTGGTCTGTGTGACTCAGAAGGACGTCATGGGCATCTTACCTGTGCTGAGTAAGATGAAATGTGTTGGGTTTGTGTCCTTGACAGTTTGCAGGAGAGCTGTGCTTACATTTTAAAGGCACACGGTTATTTTCCAGTCAGAAATGTGCTTCATTTCAGTCCCTCTTTAGAGAGAATATCTCTTAGTTTCTATTTTAACTGGGAAATGATAAAGTGCTAAATCACAGAGTGGAAAATGTGTTTATCAATATGTTCTTATGTCATTTTTCAGTGCAAAGCTCAAATTCAGTAGCAGCTATAAATTAAATGATCCAGAGAGACAGGACAGGAGCAGAACAGGTATTTACATGCTGATCTTCAGATAATGTGTTCTATAAAGGCACAGAGCCCGCTCCCCTAAGGATATATCCTCCTCCTTCAATGTGCCGGTCTTCAAAGGAATGTTTTCTCTGGCAGCTCTGAATCCAGGTGCTACTGATCTGGCAAACTCCCCCAGAATTGTTCATATTGACAGCAGCAGTTTGTCTAGGGAAATCAGAATAACCCTTTCTTTTTCCTCCTCCTTGAAAGCCTTGTCAGGAGGAAGCAGTCCGCCCTGCTTCACCTTTGCTGCAGAGCAGCTGTTTTGGCAAGTTCTCTTGTCTTCAGAAAGATGCTTTTGTTTGTACCAAACTCTCGATGTTCTCTACAGAGGTGAACAGCTGGTTTGTGGGTCACTTGGATAGAGAGGGAACAGATGGAGGAACTTGTGGTTCAGTGCAGGGAGGTGGGCTGTGGACATCCCCATGGGCAAGGTCTCTAGTGAACCTATAAAGAGGTAAGGGGAAGGACATGAACCAGGAATTACCTTGTCTGAGGCCGAGAAATGGCAATCTGCAATAGGAGGAACCCATCCACCAAGCTGATAGCAGAGAATCAGCAGAATGATGAGGAGGAGCTATGATGAGGAACTGGCTTTGAGTCTGGTCATTAGTCACTTTGATGAAGGCTCTTGGTTAGAGAGGCCAAGGAGAAAAGGAGAACAGAGGGGAGG
The DNA here is from genome assembly GCA_032353885.1 of Nothura maculosa. Lineage (NCBI taxonomy): Eukaryota > Metazoa > Chordata > Aves > Tinamiformes > Tinamidae > Nothura > Nothura maculosa. Next base: position 426,455 of record JAUBOD010000907.1, on the reverse strand, counting down.
GACTGGAATACGGACAAAAAACTTGCAGTCCAGGTAGGATGGAGGAACTGGAGATCCAGCTAATAGCAAATATGTATATTTTACTGTCAGAAGGACATGCATTGAGTGCAGTAACTTGCGGTTGGTGCTCTACAGCCTCCTGCACAGTCTGTGAACTGTTTTCAAAGGGCTAGGAAGGAAGCTAATCAAGAAAGGCAAGGGGAAGAGGGGGAAAATGTCTTGAATTCATCCCATTTTCAACTACATCAAGTCTTTTAGAAAAACATATCATCATTCTTTTAAAGATTTCCAGAAGTGGAGAATTCCTCAGGGCTACTGTAATGTTCTTCCAAGTTATTTACTCTCCAGATAGTTATCATGCTTAAACACTTAGAGAGCTGGGATATTTCTGATGCAGAGGATGTCTGTTGGCTACATAGGCTGAGAGAGAGGGATGGTCTTCGGATTTGTCCTGTGGGGGCTTCCAGGTCTCCTCAGCTCAACTCTGAACTTTTTCCTTTATTTCTGGATATATCTAAGCCTGATATTATCATTAAACTGCCTTAATAAGTCTCCACTTCCTGAATTAGAAAATATTTTCAAAAACAGAAAATTCAGGAAGATGCCAGAAGCTGTAAAAATGAGAAATCTAAGTGGTTTCTTGAAATGAGAGAAGAAATCAAAGCCAAATTACAAATCTTAGGAGAATGTTTAGAAAGACCAGGTAGCACATAGCTGGAGCCAACCTTGAATGGGCTGTTTTGTGAATGAGGGAATCCCATTTCCCAATGGGATTTTAGCATACATACACTAGTGGCAACTCTTTTCTTTTTTTTTTTTTAAAGGATCAGTTTTGTAAAAATATTTCCTTGGTTGTGAGATTTGAAAGAAGGAGATTTGTAGCAATAAGTAATCACAGAGAAGAAGCAGGGTGTTCGTGAGGTACAAAATTATTTGGCTGAAAATTTTGCATTGTTCCCAGAAGGAAACTTCATTCATTGAGCCAACTATTAATTGTAATTTGGCCTTCTCGGTGTGTGAATCATTTGTGAAACAACTGCATTAACTATTTCTTTGGTGTAGCCATTATTTGCCTGTATTGTATTGGTTCCTGTGTTACAGTCTGCATCTGAGATTTCAAATAACAGAAGAGTAAACTCTTCATGAACAAGGAAACCTATTAAATATTTGAAAATATTTGCTGTTAAATGCTATCTTATATGTCCAAATTATACTCAGCCCTAGTGGGTTTTTTTTGATTTAAAACCACCAACAACAAATATGCTGTATTTTAAATAGCTGGAATTTGAAAGCACGGTGGTTAAACCTGGAATGTTTTCAGATTTCTGAAGAACGTGGATCTGGGAAACTTTGCTGCTCTCTGTTTCCCCCTAGCTATTGCATAAAGTAATGAGATTAGTCCAGCAAAGGAGCAATCAGTGTGATTATATGCTGGCTGCAAAACACAGCACAGCCTGGAAGGAACTCTCTGCACCTCAGTAGCACAAATGTGCATCATTATTTCTTCTGGTGTCCCTCAGAAAAAGAAAAGGAAGGAGAAACCCGTGGTTTGCACCCCAGACACATATATTTCGAAAGAAGATGATTGCATAACTTGGAGAAGAAAAGGAAGAAATATTGCAAAGAAGAGTGACAAGAAAGAAGGCCAAGTTTTGCAAACAATCATATTCTATGTATGAGTGACAGTCACTGTTTCTAGCTTCTAGCTGCAACCCTGCTCTAACACTGCTGAGTATATCCAGCATTTGCCCAGGGAATTTGGGATGTCTCTTGAATCCCTCCATGGGCCTCTGCTAGGACATTTCCTTGAGCAGCACCTGTAGCAACATGTTGTTTCGTGTTAGTGCATCACCAGTGAGGCTGTAGCAGCACCTAGATAAAGAAGGGTATTAGTCCTACCCCAATTCTTTTCCCAGCATGATGGTGAAATTTCCTAGAACCCCTCGAGGAGAGTTGCACCACATCACTGCTTGCAATAGCAACCTCACTTGTTTGTCACTGATTTTGACATGCAGCAGTGATGGGTCTCAGTGTGTAGAGGGACTCAAACCAAAGGGCTAGAGAGCACAGGGCAGCTCTTGCTCCAAACCGTGGGCTAGGTGCTCATCTCTGCTAAAGACACATTAAAAATCCCTCTTTTGATTTAACTAGAGCTTAATAATGTGGACTAATAAATCTGCACACTGAATTTTGCCTTTTCTGAGTTCTTTATGCTGCTGTGTTGGATGGAGCTCAAGCCTGGAGGGGAATCATTTAGGCACAGGTGAGATAGGAATGGACTTGGCTGATTCCCTCTGATAGCTTTAGCTTTTTGTTAAAATGGCCCCAGTATGAATCATATTATCTAAATTCTGCCTCTTACAAGTGTTTCTGGTAAAATCCTGGGCCTGTTAATCTACTTTAAACTCCCGTGTCATTTTCAGGTGCATTAAACAATTGGGCTCCTTCTGCTGTGGTTGGTCACAGTCTTATTATCCTTATGATTAAACTACCATCACCCACCCAAAGCTCACGCAGATTGTATCATGCTTTAGCAAAGGTTTTTAATTTAATAGCACAGGACCTTCCTATTGGAAAGTCTGGAAGTGCTCAGAGGGAAGCCTGGAAGTGCTTCCCCCTAAGCACTGGTCAAGGAAAGAGTGAAAATAGAAGGAACCTGTTCAGGAGATGGTCACTGCCCAGAACATCAGCTTCAGGGCTTTTGGGGAACAAAACCTTAAAAAGTACAAGGTCATAAGCTCTCCCTGCAGTGTTATGTGGGGGGACTAAACAGTTAATTCTCCTGCCTTATGACTACTGGAAGGTGGCAGGGAATTCCCTCTCTGCTTAGCCGATGGGACGTTTGGTACTCGCCTTATGCGCAACCTTTGTTTCCTTTTCTTTTCTTTGCAAGGATTATGAGTACCCTCTTCATTCTCACAGTGCCCACTACCAGAAGAACGATCGATGCCCCCCGCCACCCCAGACCTTGCCCGAGAGAGCCTGCGAGGTGCCCAGCTGCCGGTCGGACTCGGAGTGCGAGAGGCACAAGCGCTGCTGCTACAACGGCTGCATCTACGCCTGCCTGGAGTCTGTGCAGCCACCGCCAGGTAGGAGGGACCTGGAGATCCACCTGCCATAGGGAGGAACACCAAGAGACACGGAGGAATCAGGGAGCCAGTCCCCACAGGCATCTGATCTTAGTTAGGACGTTTCAGGAGTGAGGATGGAAGTTCAGCCATGTAAGCTCTGATTTCCTAGAGCTATTATTAGTCTTGAGTCCTTGACTTAAGCATGAAACCTGTCTAAGATCAGTGGGGACTATAAATTTTAGAATAAGTCTATGATGCCAGTTCTTTCCTGGGAGTATGCTCAGGTAAAGAACCTCCGACCTGAGGAAGGAATCATTGAAACTGAGTGGCTACAACCATCTCATCTCATCCATGCCTTGTGAAAAGAGGAGGAAAAGCAACAGTTTCTGTGGCTGTTATGACCAGGCCTTGGGACCCTGCATGACATTCATGTTATTGCACCACTGGGACAATGGGAACATGGATATAAACACCTTGCTACAAAACTGCTGTCCAAATCTGCCCTACAGGAGTATGGCAGACTCATCACTGGCTGTTAGAGAAAAAAACAGTGAGTTTTTAACAACTTTACGTTCTAAGGATGATTCTTCTTGACTGTGTGTTTTGCTTGTTTGTGTCTGTTGCAGTTTTAGACTGGCTGGTTCAGCCCAAACCCCGCTGGCTGGGAGGAAATGGGTGGCTTTTGGATGGCCCTGAGGAGGTCTTACAAGGTACGGTACATTTGACAAAGTGTCTTCTCTGCAATATGAGTAATTGAACATTGTTGTACCAAAGCCATTAGTTTGGAAAGCAATATGTTCATCACATAGAGGCTTGACAGGGATGTTTGGGGCTACTGGTTTTTGTCTGGAGTTTCCATGGAATTAACCCTCTGCAGTGGAAGAGGGCACAAAATGCACACACGGAAGAAAGCCTGGAGACCACCAATCACTAGGAATATTCCACAGCACTGAACTTTTATCCATTTTTGAAATCAGTAGAAATATCTACAGGATTTAGGATTTTTTAGATATTTAGGAAATATCTACAGGATTTTATCTACAGGCTGCAGGATTTCTCTACCATCCATTTTTATGCAGTATTACCAAACCCGTTTAGTTCTTATCTGTTGTGGAAACTCCTAGTTGTTCAAGAGAAAATTCATCTTCCAGCTCACTGGGGTCAGACTGACAGATGAAGCAGGTCCCTTCTCACCCATTCATGTCATGCTTATACTATCTGATCTCATTTTATCATCTTTAGCACAGCTCAATGGAGCGGTTAGTGGAAGAAGAACCATCAGCCATGGCATCAGACTTGCAGCTGGAGTCCTCAAATTTAAAATCCCAGCAAAGGAGGGGGGGAAATCTCTGCATAGCGTCTGTATTTAATATATGCAGATACACAGCCATGAGTCCTGCTCTATTTTCTCAATGGGCTCCATGGTTACCAGAGACCGGGGTCAAAGAGATCGGTGCCTGTGTTTGTAGCAAGGGTGGCACTGCCTTGCCCCACCATGAGTCACATCCAGAGTTTAGATTCATCCGGGAACAAATGGGTGTGGAGCAAAAAACAAAGCAGTAAAGTCCATATTCCTGGTGAGGTTTCCCTGAGTCCTCTCCCAGCCCTAAACACTAGTGGCAAGAGATTTGCAGCTGCTGTTATCTGAGGGATTCCCAGCTTGGACGGAGCACCTGTGAGGGAGAATATGGTGGGCAGTAGACATGAGTCTTCACTGCTCTCCAGCCCTCGTTCAGACCTTGCACAAAAGCACTGGCAAGGATGGCACGATCAACACTCCCCACACTGGGGCAGACAGGTCCTTTTGTGTGTAAGGGGTGAATTGGCACTGCCAGACTTCTTGGAATGTGCCAGCTCTTTGGTATCCCTGCTTGGAAAAGAGCCTGAGACCTTCTCCGAGAGGAGATGCAGAAGGTGATGGCCACGTTGATGTGTTGTGGCTGGTAATGCTGAGGTGTGTGACCTGCTTTTCCAGCTGAGGCCTGCAGCACCACTGAGGATGGCGACGAGCCTCTGCATTGCCCCACGGGATACGAGTGCCACATCATCAACCCTGGCAACACCGCCGAGGGAATCCCTAACAGGGGCCAGTGTATCAAGCTGCGTGGAAATCCAGGTCAGATGCCTGCAAATCACCCTTCTTTTTGTTCATTCTGTCATGGAAATGTGGTAAGATAAAGCTCACAGGCTCTAAAGCGCACCTGGTGGGCACTGTATGAATGCCAAGGCAAAAAGCGACCTTATTGAGGACACTGAGATGTCAGTATGTTATTGAAGAAACTTGGCAGAATCTGTTTTTGTGACTTACACCAGCCTAATCAAAAGTGCAGAGCCCCAGAAATCAGCCTCGCTTGGCTGAAGTCTCTGATGCCCTTGGCAGTAGCTGGGCTATGGGAACAACTCAAGGAAAGAGACACCACTCATGTCCCTTCTGCAATAGTACTGGCAGAGTGGGTAGCGACCTGCATGTCCCTTTATTTAGCTGCACAATAAATGGAAATATTTATAATATTATTGCACACTTCATTAAGCAGTGACAAGTCTCAAATTCCAGTTCTGCCTTCAGACCTGGGTTAGTACCTCCAAAACATTGTTCCCTTTTATTTTTATATAAACATATTTTCCTAATAAAGGAGCTCCTGTTGGACAAGTATTTTCCAGAGTGGTTAAATAAGTCCATAATAAGTAACAGAATGTATACCCATATAGGTGTTTTTCGAGCTGAAGGCATTTCTAAGAATTTAAATAGCAGTATAAATGCTGAACAGGAAAGACTTAAATGGAGTCTGAACTTTACAGAGCACTATTAGATAATCTGATGTTGTGCAGAAGTTTTCTTAAATTTGAGAAAATCGGTGATTCCTTAACTGATAACTCCCAAAAATGACATAAGCATCTAGTGATCATTAATTAACCACTCTCAAGAGAGTGAACCATGACTGCATAGTTCAAGAATAAACAGATTTATAAGACATTTATAGCATCTCTAGATGTCTATGTAGCTGCATAGATCCTCTGTTTTCCTACTGGAGGAGGTTATTCCCATATCTGTAACTTTGCTGTGCACAAAGTTTAACACAAACAATGAAGGCTGACTAGTGTGATATGTTCTCATTATGTTCCTTCTTTTTCAGATGGACGTAACCTGAGGCATAAGTATTACAAGGAGTATTTTGGTAAGCTGGTGGCATGTCGTGTTTACTATCGCTAAGCTTTACAGTGTTTGCATTGCTCAAAGGGAACTTGCTGCTTATGAAATGAAGGTCTATGCCTAGCAAAAGAGGTTCTCTAATCTCAGCTTTCCATCATCTTATCCTTAAGTGCATGGACTCTTGGTGACAGATATCGTCAGCTGTGACACACTGCATTAAATGATACAACTGTCTCCCAGGGCTCCAACCCATGGGTTGAGGAATATCCAGTCCTATAATGCCATGGGATTATTTTTAAGTGCAGTTTTGGAGAACACAGAACTCAATTAGAACAGAGTCTCCTACCAAGAGCTTGCTCTGAGTATTGGGATGAGGATAAAAGAAGTCCAGAGCTCATTGAGTTGATCCCTTGCTGTTACCTGCCATCACATCAGGTGTCAGGTCCCTCCACAAATGCTAGATTCAGCTTCTAGCAGGATCATCTTCCAGAATCTCTCTGCTCTGGTGGCTCAGAAGCTCCTGATTTCCAATTTAAATGTATTCATGGCTGATTTCTGAATTGAAAATATGGAGGAGAGAAAACACATGGGTGGAGACACCAGGGACTATCTTGCTTATCAGAAATGGATCAGTCTTGGCACATCAGCAGCCTCTCATTTTTTATTGAGCACCATATCAACAGAGATTGAGGGAGAGGAAGAATAAGAAATGCCTGTGTAAATATTCATACAGGAGGAAGCTGCTGGTGCAAAGGGAGAGAAACTACAAAGTACTTTCTGGTGAAAGCAAATAACCCAGTGAGTCACTGTGTCTAATCAGAGTTGTCTCAAGGTCTTGGGAAAGTGGAAGTGCCAGTGGCTCCTTTTCTCCTTCCACCCACAGACTTTGATACAAATGTAAAATCTAACTCCACTGGGATTTGTTTTGCAGGGGGCAGTTCCAACAACGTGGTCGGCTACGTGAAAAATCAGCAGAAGCATCTGGGCTAATCCCAGGTGCTCCCTGGTAAGTGCTCTGAGAATAACGGGACACCCAGGTGAAAAAAGCTTGTGCTGAGGATGCAATTATTTAAATAAATAGTTGTTTGAGTTGAAATTACCTCTAATCACTGAGCTAGCTTAGGGACAGCACCTTATAGCTATGCAGTTGACAAGAGTCTCAGGATCCTTGACATTGCAGACTGCGCAGGGAGAAGTCTATGTTTCCCATCTTTTCTCCTTTCAATTTCATTTTCATTTTATAAAATGCGCCTGATTACTTTGGAAAACCCTGGCCTTTGAGTCCTTAGAGGATGGAATGATTTTCAAGATGAAAAGTAAATGCTGCAAAACTTTGTGAGCATCACAGTTTAGGGAAGAAGAAAGTCATTTAAATGGATATTATCATATTTAGCATGTCAGGTGGGCTTTGGAATTTTTAGTATGTTTTATTTAATTCTCAGATGGCATGTCTAGGACTCTATTCCAAAGCAGATATCTGTATTAAATCCAAAAAAAATTAAGAAGAAAAAAGAAAATTAGTTAAAAAACCCTCCTTTCAATAAGGTCAGTCTTCTAAATGTTTAAGCATAAGAGTGGCTTCATGTGGTAGCTTTATGTGTATCAACAGCTTCACTGAACAGTGTGATCCCCTCCTGTGCATAAACATAGTTGTATCTGGCCAGACCAAAGCCAAGAGCTCCATTGACTTTATCAGGCTTTGAATTAGGCAAGAGTGAAATATTTGCTATAGCAAAGATTCTGCCCTAAGATGGTTTTCTCAGCCTTTCAAGCTCCACTCTAAAACCAGCTGGAGCTTGGCTGGAAGGCACTAAAGCAAAGCACGTCCTCCTTGTGCTTACGTCAGGACTGCTGTTAAGATTGCATGGCTGCGTAAGGACAAGCTCTGTGCAAACATCCCAGGAAGGGTAAATATTTTAATTCTTTCTTTTGTTTTTCATCCAGCTGGACCACTCTGCTAAGCAGCTTTCAAGGAATGATTTACCCTCTAGTTGTCTGTTTTGGAAGGATGCCAGTCCCGAGTCTCCAAGAGCACATCTCCAGCATTGCCCTGTCCCTGCCCACTGGTGCCAAAAGAACTTCACTGTGCAAGGAAAATCATGAATCTAGATTTTAAGCATATCGGTGGAAGGAGAAAGATGATTCCCTGAAAAAATCCTCCCCACTTATGAACTGCCCTTCTGCAGGTGAAGTGTGAGCAGCATTGCACTGCTCTCTGCAAGCCCTTGATGTGGCTCAGGGACAAGGAAAGAGGTGGCCAATTTCTCTATGCCAAATGCTATTTGGTAGTATAAAAAGGGAGGAAATGTTGTCAGAATCAGACCTGACTATTACATCTAAGTTAACCTAAATAATTAAGATTGTAGCAGTGTAAGGGCTCCCTAGGTCAAATCCAGTCCCTGCCTTTCTTAAGCAACTGCTTCACCTGATCCTGTAGGTTTCTTCTTATTTTGAGGATTTCTGCATGAGATTCAGCTGCTTCACACCCACATGACAAGTTTAATATCTTAAGAGTTGAGAAAGTCTGAGTTTGGAGCAAAACAAATTCTATTCTGGGTTTATCCAGTTGCCTTACTTAAATTCCCCTCTCTGGTGAGCTGTAGATCAAAGCTAATGATGGAATAGATTTCTTCCTACAACATCTAATCAGTTTGAGGCACAGACGTACCAGCCTGTTTAAGCTGCTATTTTTAGCCTGTTCAGTTTATACTTGCCAAGTATACATTTGTATTTTTGTACCTGCAAAACCTCAACAGGAGGACTGAAGGCTGGATATGTATTGTGAATATTAGGAAAGCCAAAGCATGACAAAAATGTGTGATTAAAAAGATTGTCTGGCAGAAGAGCAGCTGCTCCATAGAAATCCTGCCCCTTCATGTTCACTTCTGCAAATCCTTAAGGACAAGTTATTTGTATTTGGGCCTTGCACCTTTTTTTTTTTTTAATACTTAGCTTTATAAAATGGAAAACATTTTTTCTGTACATGCTTTCCTTTCCTATGGCAGGTCCCTAAAGGGACAGCAGTGGTTTGTTTGGATGGATCTGCCAGAATCAATATGTGAAAGAAGTCATTTTTGCTCCCTTGTTTAGCACATATCCCTATCTTCAGTCATAAAATTATCATTTTTATGTACAGGGCAGCAGTGGCACACAATATATATATATACCCAATTCACAAATACAAGCGCTTGCTTTCACCCACAAACTACAAGTTCTTTTCCACTCACCAAGCAGTTTAAGTCAAAAGGCGCCTCTAAAACCCTCGATATGTTGCATATGGCATTTGCAGCGGGCAAGATAAAAGCTGCCAAACTGCTTTGCCTGTTTCCCTGCATACACAGACACATTCTTCAGTGCTTTACAGTGCAAAGG
>JAUBOD010000907.1:395474-405879 GCA_032353885.1 Nothura maculosa | reverse complement strand
AGCACTATGAATTTAGTGGGAGTGTAGCAACAGCAAATATTAGCCTTTGCTGGTCTTACTGCATTTGCATATAAAGATTAGAATGTGCTTTTAAGGGCATAAGATGCATGCACAGCCCCTTAATCAAACATAATAAACCATGTGTTTTTCGTAACATCAAACAACAGGTTTTATTGATGCTGTCATGGCTTTAAAATAATTCACTTACAATATTTTTATTCTCATCTTCTTATGTTATGGAAATAAAATGACCGGTGAGGGAACTACAGAGGAGCGAGACCGACTCGGTGCCCACCTACTCCTTCCTTTTTGTCACTTTAGATAGGAATTTTAAGTCCAACTTTTGGAGAAAAGTCTCTGGGTTTCAAAGTCCTGTTTGATTACGTTCTGTGTCCTTCGAGGTGCTCAGTTACCCATGGGATTGCCAAGGGAGAAACACAGACAGTGTTTGACTTCTAGCAGAGGATTTTTCTGCCGGTTTTAGTGATGCTCCAGGTCCTTGTGCAGCACAGGTGTGTTTGGGGAGCTCGTTCCTTCTGTCCGTAGCTCCTACCCACATATAGGAGAGGGAATGAGGGGCCGGGTACAGCCAGAGGCCAGGAGCCAACAACCAGGCAGCGCTGCTGAGGAGCATTGAACTTCTGTCCTCAGAAAGTTAAATGAAATGAAACCCAACCTCAAATCCCTACTTAGAGCATTAACTTCTGTTTTTGGCAACATAAAGAAGAAAAGGAATTGCTCTGCCAAAATCACCCAGAAGAAGGTTGAAGGGCTGGATAAATATCCTGCTCTTGCATTTACAGCATGCCAAGAAATTTCAGTGGTTTGTGCTGCGTGGGCGGCCAGTTGCCTCTCAGATGTGTGCAAATAAGCAGGAAAATGAGCTCCCCATGTCCCATTTCAGTAGGTGTTTGCAGTCTGAGCCCTCCTTGAAGCCGTTGTCTCTCCGCTGTCCCCAGCCTGGCGGTGGCTGCCATCCCCGAGGGCCTTCCCATCGTGGTCACCGTAACGCTGGTGCTGGGCGTTCTCCGCATGGCCAAGAAAAGGGTCATCGTGAAGAAGCTGCCCATCGTGGAGACCTTAGGTGAGCCTGAAAAGGGGCCATGGAGTTTGAGCAGCCCCTTGGCTTCTTCAGAGCCCGAGCTGAATAGCATCAGGCTGCCCAGTGGGCCTTGGTTGGGTAAATAGCTGGGGATGTGCGTCCTGGGACAGAGAAACCCTCTCAGGTTTAGATACATTTTCTGCGCTGCGTTTGTCTCCTTTTTCCTTTATTTTTCTGGAGGGAGCTGACCTCCATTAGAAGATGCCCCAAGTGTTTTCTCTCTACGTCATTTCTTTCTGCTGCAGCCCGGTTTCTGGCACTGCTGCTTCTGTCTCCTCGGGTGGATCTGTTCGGTTCCTCTTTCCTCACCACTCTGCGGACAGTCCTTCAGGTCCATCCTAGCTGCATCTTTCAGATCTGTCTAGAAAACCTTGTAGTCCCTCCAGGCAAGCTTAATGGCATAGGCAAAACCATCTGCTCTTCTGCAGTGTGTGGGGTCATCTCCTCAATGTCCAAAGAGAAGTGGAAAACAGGGCTTGGGAAAATCTTAAGGAGACATCCAGCCCATCCTCACTGCCGCAGGGCAGCTTGAATTATAATGAAATTATTCCTCTGTTTTGCCCTTACCTCCAGATTGGCCCCTGTCCCCAAGTGTCCATACTCAGGGCTCTGCTATCCTCACCTTTTGTTTAAGATATTGCTGCATGTTTAATACTAATTATTTTCCTAATCATAAAGTACAGCGACATTCCAGGCCTGGCCCATGTATTTTCAAATGTGCTGCAGAGCCGGATCCTGGAAGTGCTGCCACTGTTTGAACTGCCCTTGTTTGCTCTGCAGCAAAGGATTCCTACCACCCTCATTTAATTGCATCTCCCTGGCCCAGCACATCTGTATCTGCCTTATCTCATTCACATTTCATTGAAATAGGGCTGTGCCCAAAGAGGCATCACGGCAAGGTGCCTGGTTTCTCTGTGCAATAGTCTATGGGGGGCAAAAAGCTGTATTCTCCTGCCCAGTAATTATAGCAGGTCTGTTAGAAAGGAAGAAAAATAATCGTGCTTCTTTATCTGATTCCTTAATTGTAAATAATAAAAATGAAATATTAGAGGTGATGGCTTTGCTCTGCGTTAATCCTCCAAAATGGCAATTCATTTAATCGCAACTCAATCTACTTTGTTATCCCTGGGCTCTTACCTGGTGCTAGTCGTGCTGCCAGGGTCTATATTTGTCACCTGCAGAACCATGAGAGAAATTCAGACATAGAAGGGAATTGAATTCTGATTCTCTTTCGCGTCCTTTCCTCACTTTGGAGACTGGAAACTAACCTTAATGTGGTCACTATGCTAAATCACTCTACTGCTGTATTGTGGTATAATGGGCTCTGGAGCAAATGTGACCCGGCTTCCAAATTATGTGCTTTGCTGAAACAGTAGTGCCAAAAAGCAGAGATTGAATCGGGCAACTGCTGCTGTTTGCACCTTTTTTGTAAGTACTTTTTGTGACAGTCCTTAACCCGGGCTGTTATCTCTGATTTAGAGACAAGGAAGCAAGCATTTAATGACTGTTGCAGGAAGTATGTGGCAGAGTGAGACTTTGATCTCTCTCCTCAGTGCATACACACCAGCAGAGCAGCTGCTAACGCTGCAGCTCTGAAATGCTGGTCACGTCCTTGGAAATCAGGGTCTTCTCTGCCCATCTATGATATGATGCCCAACACAAAGTAGCCTTCTCCAGCTGCCATCTACCCAATCTTATATCCAAGTTTAGTGCATGATACCCTGATGTGCAATCAATTCCCAGCTCCTCATCCTTTTCTTAACAGCCATCTCTTAGGAAAGACTTCCACTTCTTGGTATTTTTTTCCTTTTATGCCCCTGTGCAGTTTAAGTAACATCAGGACAACTTGTTCTCCCCCTAAGACATCAAATTTCATTGTGTGGCTGCATTATTTATTAGTTCTGATTAAAACTTCCTTGCATCAGGTTGCTGCAATGTCATCTGCTCCGATAAGACAGGTACCCTGACAGCCAACGAGATGACAGTGACTCAGCTGGTGACTTCGGATGGGTTCCAGGCAGAGGTAAGGACCATGCAATTCCATGGACTTTGCCTTTCAAACCCACTAGCACCCAACTATCTATTTAGTTCAACCTTTGCTACAAGTATTGACTTCCCCAAAATATTCCTAATATAGAATAGGATGGTCCTGCTTGAAAGTTCCTAAGAACTTTGCTCTTTCTCTTCTTTCCTCAGGTTAGTGGAGTGGGCTACAATGGAGAAGGAAATGTTTATCTTTTGCCATCAAAGGAGATTCTCAAGGAATTTTCCAATGTCTCCGTTGGGAAATTAGTGGAGGTAAGTATAAATTGTGGACTAGCCTGTTCAGTTGCATGTGATTTTTAACTTTCACAGATCAAACTGAGTGAGGAGTGTGAAAAACGTTATTTCATAACTCCAAATGAACTGCCTTGCCAGAACAGTCTTCTAGAAAGGATCTGAGTAATTCTTACAAGATACCTGGAGCGAATCAGTAGAAGGTAGTAAGCAGAAGACACGTAGGGAGAGAGCAGAGCCTTCAGTTGAAGGTCTCTACCAAACTCACTTCTTGGCTCTCCTTTTGACAAAGGCCATTTAGGATTTGGGCTATCTGAAATCTGCTGACATTTCTTATTTGGGGATGTGGCTTCTTTCAATCTGCATTTACTTTATTAAAACAGATACAGAAGCTTTGAACTTAGTTTAGGAATAAACTATGTAAATATGTCACTTCCTCTAGGCTGGCTGTGTGGTTAATAACGCCATTATCAGGAAAAACAATGTAATTGGACAGCCCACAGAAGGAGCTCTCATTGCCCTTGCAATGAAGGTAAGATTGCTAAGGTTTAAAAATTTCTGGATATTTCCCAAAAATGAATTAATAATAATAAGCTGCAATTGCTAGAAAGCTGTGAACAGTCTCCTTTAGTGTCTTCATGTTGGTTTTAGTTTCTCTCCCCAAGGTCATATGCACATCTCTCCCGCATAAACCTGCTGCTGCAGACAAACATCTTCCCCGAGCTTCTGTATTAACAGTAATAATTGTTTTGCTTGGCTAATCTGTGCAATTACTCTGCATAATGGATTTCTTCTGGGCTCACATCAGACTGCTTGTTTAATATTTTCTGCACATTCCAATTAAGAGTTCAGGATGAGGATGAGAGGAGAAAAAGAACAAGAACAGGCCGTATTATAAATCATGACATAGGGTCACCCTGGAGTAGGGCATTCAGTAGCTTTTTACTTTTTTCTAGATAAAGAGTGTGTAAAGCAAACGTTTCCACAGCCAATTGTGCTCATGCTCATTGAGAAAGGCAGAGGCTGTATAACACCTCAGATATCATCTAATCAGCATCGCTCGGCCTGTGGTGCACAGAGCTCAGGTGGGCTGTAAAGCACAAAAGTTGGCTGATTAAATGGTTACACAGAAATATTACCTGCAAATATCTGCAGGTAACCACGTTATTTAGTGAAACAGTAACATTGCTTTTTCTCCAAATGCTAAATTAAAATCATCCTCCTATATGTCAAGGAATAGCAGAATATGGAGGGCTTCAAACTTGAGTTTAACCCATCCCTTATCAGGCACTAAAATGGGAAGGCAGTTTTGAGCATGTACATCTTAATTTTTCCCCTGCTTTCTGCAGCTTTCTGAAATACAACTGCCTGCAAGTACATGACCAATGGTTACTGCTTATGTTTTCTATGGCATAGTATATTATATGTGAGTATAGTTCAGTATTTCAGTGCTCTTTTACTTTATTTTAGATGGATTTAACTGACATAAAAGATCTTTACATAAGAAAGAAGGAGATTCCATTCAGCTCTGAACAAAAGTGGATGGCTGTAAAATGTATGCTGAAAAACCAGGTAAAGCAAACAGTTCTGTTGGCCGGTTTTGTGTTTCCAATTGTGCAACTCCACAATGGGTATGAAATGGTATCTCTTTAGCAAATAAGGTTTTCAAAAATTAACTCTATCAGGAGAAAAACTGAGCAAACTTCAAAATTCCCAGCTGGGGTGTAATTCCAGCTTGCAATGCTGCCTTTGAGTGGGGGAAGATGATATTTATCCTATACTGATCTGAGCAGGGAAACAAAAGCTTTTCTGTGAGAGCTCACAGGGGAAGAGAAAGCACAAGGTTTGGAAGAAGTCTTAGGCGTTTTCCTCTCACCAGATTAAGGAGTTAATCTTAGCTGATGCTCTTCTCTGTTTTAAAAACAGGCCACAATTTTCATGACTGTTCTGCCTGTCTCCCCAATGGCCCAGCATGAAAAATGGTTATAGCAAAAATATCACTTCCTATAAATTATACATGTATATGGGTATTTCACAAAACAGCTAGAAGAGCGGTTTCATCAAAGATGCCAGGCTTTATATGCTTCCATATTTCAAAAATGTTCCCTTTCTGATAGTCTATTATCTCCTTACTTTAAAGGACCAGGAAGACATTTACTTTATGAAGGGAGCCTTTGAGGAAGTTATTCGATACTGCACCATGTACAACAGCGGTGGCATTTCCCTCTCGCTCACACCCCAGCAGAAGGCCTTCTACCAGCAGGAAGAGAAAAGAATGGGATCCTCGGGTCTGCGGGGTCAGTCTCCACGGTCTGTGGCCCTCGAGCTTACGGCTTGTCCTGCCTCCGTGTTTTCCAGCTCCATTAGGTCTCGGCTTCTGCACTCCTGGTGCTGGCACATGTACAGCTGCCCTCCTCTCCTCCTCCCCTTCCCATGGTCATTTTCTTCTCTTTTTTATGCAAACTCTTGATGGAGTGTAAAGCAGAAGGGGAAAAACAAAAAAAGGAATCTGGTCTGGGTGTTCTTAGATCCAAAGGGCTCCAAATGAAAGCAGCACATGTGGAAACTGAAGACAGATTGAGGTTTAGCAGGCATGGTGGTAATGCGCTTGCTGTTGGACTTGGTGATCTTGAAGGTCTTTTCCAACCTTAATGATTCTATGATTTGCTGTCCTGCCTTGGATTTGGGCAGTGAGATTTTTATTTGACATTTGGTTCCATTCTGGACCAAATCTGATGATCTTTTTCTTCTTTTCTTTTCTTTTTGATGCTGCATGCATGTCAGCACAGAACCCACCGAGGTTCTCAAACACATCCCTTTTTCTTCATCCCTAGAAACATCATTTCAGATTCACCTTAAGATTTTTCACACCATAATCCTTTCCCAGGATAGAAGTAGGTGAGAACAAGTCTTGGCAGCAGAATCTGGGAGAACATATAGTTAATACATATATTCTCCAGGCCTGTGTCTTGCGGTTAGTAGCTCATGCATGAAGTTTGCCCAGCAGTATTGGAGTCATCTACTGCTGTGAATGGCAAATTGCTGCTCTGAAGAAAAGCACTTAGGTGTTTCAATCATCAAAGCAACATGGACATGAACCCCTGGCAAAATTTCCTCGAGTTATTTCAGCTACTGAAGGATATGAGTAGGCACCAAGAACAGGAACAAAATGTTCAGAGGGTTGTTGACTAGGTGGCACTGGTTTAACTGGAGTTACATTGCACTTTTCCTTGGTAAAAAATATCTCTATAGAAACATCATTGTTGAATGGTTGTCTTAGTGTCTGCCCTAACGTTGCACCTCTCCTGCTTAACCCCTCTTTATCCAGGCAAGACTCGGTAGATAAATTTAAACTAGACAGAGGTAAATCCTGAGAGAAATGAATGTGAAGCAGAAATGCTCTGACCTGGCTAAACTCATGTTCCTTGAATTGGAGCAAATTTTTGTATCTGCACAAGACTGGAATATCTGGTTTAACCACTTTTTCAGCTGAAAACTTAGAATCTTCCCTATATGTTCGTTTTAATGTGTTTTAATGAATAATAATGCAGCCTTTTTTTTTTCTCTCTCTTTTTCTAGTACTTGCTTTGGCTTCAGGTCCAGAACTGGGCAGACTCACCTTTTTAGGTCTCGTTGGAATAATTGATCCCCCAAGGGCTGGAGTGAGAGAAGCTGTTCAAGTCCTTTTTGAGTCTGGTGTATCAGTGAAGATGATAACAGGAGATGCTCTGGAAACTGCCGTGGCAATAGGTACCAAAACTAGCTTTGCTCCTACAGATCTCTGTTCTGTATATCCAGTCAGTCAAGTGTCATTTACTCATTAATCATCTTTACTGTTCTTTTCATATCTGCATTATAGGCATCAAATCTCAGTCTCATTAACTGACATTTTATTTTTCCATTGAATGGAATTTAAGTGTCTTCTAGCAAACCTGAAGGCCAAATGTCATTCTGGGCTTTTATTTGCAGGACAGAATATTGGTCTCTGCAACGGGAAGCTGAAAGCCATGTCTGGGGAAGAGCTTGAGCAACTGGCAGAGTCAGAGCTAACAGCCACTGTCAAGAATGTAATAGTTTTTGATTGCAATAACAGTCTGGTTCCATCTCCAGCACATCCACATAACCCATGATTGTATTTTTTGGTTTGCTATGCAGGTTTCCATCTTCTTCAGAACAAGTCCGAAGCACAAACTGAAAATCATCAAGGTACTAACGTTGTTACCAAGGTGTGAGGGAGCTTTGGAGACCAGGAGGCCTCCTGGCTTTCCAAGAAAAGGTTGACTAAAACTACAGCTAGAGCACTACCCTCAAAGTTATGGTGTAGCCTCAACCTTCTGCTCTTTGCTGATTAAGCCAAATCCTAGGGTTGCCAGGAGGAGCCATTTGTCTTCTCCAGGCTTCAGTCTCTTACCTCTCCACCCCTACAGGCTTTGCAAAGGGCTGGTGCAATAGTGTCGATGACAGGAGATGGTGTCAATGATGCTGTGGCCCTGAAATCTGCTGATATTGGGATTGCAATGGGACAAGCAGGTACAGACGTCAGCAAAGAGGCTGCCAACATGATCCTCGTGGACGATGACTTCTCCACAGTAATGTAGGTTCAGATACTTGCTCAGGCACTTTCTTATTTCAGCTACTTATCCTGCTTTCCATTGCAATGAGTTTTTTACATGACTAGGCTGAAAATGCCCTGTTTTCTCATATTTATAATAGACTGTAGGGATCTGAAAGCATCTAGAAGTCTTGGTAGTTCATAACTTGTTCTGCATCCAGGAAACTGAGAAGAAAGATGTGTAATTTGCAACGCTCTGTTGATTCATAACAAACAGACACAGTGGGCAGAGTAAAGATATAAGTAGGTCGCATGCCTGATTGATGAACCAAGACCTGGCTTTAAGAATCAGTGTTTTCACATCTACCACTCTTTTAGCATCAGCCATTTAACTACAGAGCTGCACTGGTGTTCCTATTTTAAGCTGAGCTCTGAACTGAGGCAGAAAAAAAAGTACTGAAAAAGACGAAAAATTGTCTTTTGAGTTTCACAGGAAACACAATTTTAAAAAGTTATCAATTAATTTTCCCTCTCCCTTCCAGGAATGCAATAGAAGAGGGAAAAGGAATATTTTACAACATAAAGAACTTTGTGCGGTTCCAGCTCAGCACGTGAGTTCTTGGTTGCTCCGATTTGGGTGGAAACGCCTTTCAGGGGAGGCCGTCCAGAATAACCCTCTGCCGTGATTTGCAGGAGCATTTCAGCTTTGAGCCTGATTACTTTGTCTACAGTGCTCAATCTACCCAATCCACTCAACGCTATGCAGATTTTATGGATTAACATCATCATGGATGGGCCTCCAGCCCAGAGGTATGGAAGACTCAAATGAGCAAAACAGCCTCGATGTAACCATTTATTTTTAAGATGACTCAATTTGGCTTTGGAACAGAAGCTCTTATGATTTCTGCTCAAAGAACCAATCATTTGGTGGTTAGACGGGACAAATTGCTCTTCTCTTTCCTTACTCTCCAAAATCACAAAATGTTAGGACTTCATTCAGCTGCTGCATAGAACTGTTCCATTTTGGAAGGGATGTTGGCCATAATCTTAGAACTAGCTCTCCCTCTGCACTGGGAGATGATGTACTATGGTACTAACAGACATTTTGGCAATCTGTTATATAAAAATAGATCCTTTTATAGGTCTGGACATATTTGGGCCTTTTCTAGCCCTGCCACAATACTGGCACCTCTCATGCTTTGTCTTAAAGGATTCCATCGCCCAGATCTGTTCTCTCTCATCAGCAGTACCGTTTGGGGATAATCCGTGCTAATTAAGCATGGTCCTCTGCTTCTATTTGAGGCAGTTTGGGAGTTGAACCTGTTGACAAGGACACTATCAAACAGCCCCCTCGCTGCATCACGGACACTATACTCAGCAAATCGTTGATCCTGAAAATCTTCATGTCGGCCATCATCATCATCAGCGGAACCCTCTTTGTCTTCTGGAAAGAGGTGAGCACAATGTGCAGTCGGGTCTTGTTTCCGTCAAGGCAGGGGACAAAGCGAAGGGCAACCCCTGCCCCATGGGGCACTGGAGCAGTATGTGCAGGGGGGAAGGATTAGGGAACCAGGGGCAGCTCCTGCTCCCCTTCTGCCTTCCTGGGTCACCTCGGCCTTTTCCAGGTCAGAGCTTCCTCTCCAGTAGGGGAAAACTATTGATATCATCACAAGGCTGTGTGGCACTTTTCACTGCTAGACTGCAAGTACCGGGTACATAGGCACAATGATTTACTGTTAGTATAGACCGGGAATACTCTATCATGATAGTTAAAGAATATTCTGAATTATTTTTTTTTTCTCTTTGATAAACCACATATCAATATTACACCTCTGAAAGAAGTAAGACATTGCAGATTAATTATAGGTTCTTTAATGATCACGCTGAGAATAGTGAAGTTTGAACATGAATCCTGACCGAGGATTACTGCTGTTCCAGCTCTGTAATTGATGGCTATGGGAAAAGCTGGGCTGCTGGTGAAAAACTCTCTTATTGAGTCAGCTAATATACTTGACTATTTATGATGTTTATGAAGTATTCCTCTGGCACAACGCTGTGTTTTGCACATGCTGGTTCGTATGAGACATCAATACATTTTAGGATTCTCTGGTCAAATTCCATGCTAAAAATTTAAAGTCCTGTTGATAAGATTGTCAACTCAGCAGTTGGCAGGGGGAGATGGATGCTGCCCTAGCAGCTAGAACTAGACTTACTCATTTGCTCTGCTAGACTTCAGGTTGCCTGTAGTCCTTAAAGAGAATATTTATTTCTTGTATTGCATTGACGTATCTTTTGCAAGCAGCCTCTTAAATAGCGTCTGAATTTTCACATCTGCTTCCAGAATCCCAAAAGTGGCATAACTCCCCGGACCACAACCATGACTTTCACGTGTTTTGTGTTTTTTGACCTCTTCAATGCCCTGACGTGCCGCTCTCAGGTGAGATGAAGGACTCCTCTGTCAGCAAGTTTTTTTT
>JAUBOD010000907.1:326301-345467 GCA_032353885.1 Nothura maculosa | reverse complement strand
CCTATAGTCATGAGTGCAGGTTCCAGGATGGAGCGTTATCAGCGGGGCTCTGATAAGGCCAGGAATGTGTGTTAGGATTGTGTATTAAAAGGCTAAGGCCCCAGGCTGGGCCGTGGGGCCCTGTCACACCCTGCTGGGATTTGTGCTCCAGTTCCTCCATAAAAGGCCCTTTTCAAAAGCAGAAACATGGGCCTCTGGAAGGACAGTGCAGTCTGGTTTATCCTAATCTTTATGAAATGCTCTGCAACCTCCTTAGGATAAAGCATTTGAGAAAAATGATGTACAGAAATGAGGTACTCGGTACAAAAGGTAGCCCTTGATGGAGTTGCAGTCGTGTGGGATCGCAGGGCAGCCATTCAGCATAGCTAACATGGGACAGCGGGGCCAACGAGGTGGCTCTAAGAGACCCCCCAGTCTTAACAGAGGCAATGTCCAATTTGTGTTGTGCCACTGTGCTGTGTCCAGTGTCAGATCCCAAGGGAATGCAAGATAATGGGCATGACTTCTACTTCTTTGCTTCATTTTTGTCCATCTGTTCCTACAATCATCATTATTAGCAAGGCAGGACAGTGAGCGCAGACACTGGGGTAAACACTCGCCCAGCCAAGCGCCTGCAGAGCCCTGAGACAAGTTTTAGTCTGCTGAGCAGATTACACGAGTTACACCAGGTGACGTGCTGAGCTGCTCGTACTGCAAACAGGCAATTTGGGATTTGACTTAATACAAACAAAATCACTCTCCCAAGGATGAAGAGACCATTCAGTAACACACGAGTGTCATCTGTGTCTTCCAAACAGCCATTTAGCTTCTATTTCAGCTCACTCCTCAAGATGTGAGGAGCAGAGAAGGAGGGAGCGTTATAATTTCAGCAGCCCTTTCCTTGGATTTGCCGTGATGTCCTGTCACTGATGCGTTAATTCCTTCCTTTGCCCGTTTTGCTTGTGTGGATCCCACGCTGTTCGTGCAAGCGCTGCGCTCGATTCGCCCGCGGCCAAGGGCCCGGACATTATAAAGGCAATTCAGAGAAGCCACTGCATTAGAGAGGCAATTGAGAGAGGTAACTGGGTATCCAGAGTGGAGCGATAAGAGCAAATGGGATGGTTATCTCATGTGAGCGCTCGGGGGTCCTATTTCAAACTGCTAAATGGTTGTGGGAAGTCAGCATAAAATGCAAGAGAGGGGGCAAAGGGCTGCATTAAACCTCACGGCACAGCTGCCACACATGAAACCACACAGGGACCTTCAGCTGACCCCATTAGCTGTCAATAAAAGTGATGATGGTCCCTCAAGTGGGACTGAAGCCGTGGAGTGTCGCAGGCCCCTGCAAAGCTTTTCCTTCGCTAGGCTTGACCTTGCTGTCAGTCTTGCAAAAATAACCCCATTGCCCTCCCTTTGGGGCAAGTTTTAGCAGAGTAAGTCTGAGAATCGTAAGGTGCCAGGCAGGGCTGTGTGGGAAGCTGCTTTCCCTCCCACAGCTGCTCCTGACCTCTCTACATTCACTGCACACGGGAGTGAAACTCTCTTTAACCTGATTACAATTCCCACTCGGTATTTTGGCGCTGGAAATTCAGATATCATTTTGTATCAATTTTATCACTTGTGAAAAACCAGAAGTGTGTCAGATGCACTGTGGCCACTGCTGCTTTTCAGGATGCAGATACATGGGCTGCAGGTCCCAAGACCATTTCATGTTTAAGCCGGTGTTTAATTCTCCTAATAGCACCAGGACTGCAAAGGCTCAGAGCTTCACACCCAGGATTAAGATACCTCCTAAATACAGAGTCTTAGTGTCGCGAAGGCAAAGAACGACAGGGCTGCCAAGAACTGTTCTTGAAAAACATTTATTTCTTTAATGGGTCGATAGCGCTGACTCCCAAGCCCCAGTTACAGCACAGTTTCGCTCTGCACATCCCTCTGGGGACAATTATCTCTGATAGAAGAAAAAGCCCCCCAACCAAGCAGGTCGGTACCAACAAACTGTGTTGAATTCTACCCCTCCTGGGATTGAGCTCCTGCCGTGGGGCCTGGCTGCAGGATGGTGGTTCCACGGGCCCCAAATGACTGAAGAAACGTTGAGCTGCAAAAGAAATGGGGGCAGGGAAGGCTGCTGGGACCCAGCGGCTGCTGGTTTTCTTCTCTGCAGACATTTCAAAAGGAAATCTATGCGTTGCGATTTCTCCTCCTGAGCCCCGGCATTAGGAAAGTCAAATACAAACCCCGAGACCGATGTACACAAAATAGTGAACAAATGTCCAGATATTTCTAGCCCTCCCTCCCCATTTACTGTGCCATGATAACCTCAAAAAACAACAAAACTCCACATTCAAATCATGTTGGATCTAATTTTTAAGAGGGAGGGGTGCAGATGCAGCACACAGCATAGCAACTTTCAAGCAATTTTTAAGGCAAATTTATTCCCATTTATTAAGAGTTGAGTTTTTTGTTTGTTTGCTTTGCTTTTTAAGCTGTTAAGTGACATGATCTCAGCTGGACATTAAGCTTAGGCAATTGAATACAAGTTTCAGTGAAGTCAACCCATGTTGATCTGAGCCTAGAAGACTGCCAAATATTATTCCCAAGAACATGGATGAGAACAAATTAAAAACATCCAAAATACTCCAGATGCACAACTCTCCAAGAATCAACTTCCCCTCAGAGACCAGGTTGAGCCCAACTAAAACACACACACGCACACGTACGAAGCAGGACACAAGGGCAAGCCTCTATGAACACAATGCTGAATACAGACCAAAGCAGAGCCAAACCTAAATTCCACAGATGCAAGAGCACGGACAAAGTTATGAGTAAAAAAATAGGGCGGGGGGAAGAAACAGGACCCCAGAGAGGGCTGTTTCGTTGGGTGGAATGGAAAATCAAAAGTCTGCCCAATGCAAAGGAAGGGAGCTCTTAGATGCACGCACAGAAAGGTGGGTAGTGGCTCAGTTGCCTCATCTTCAGCTGGGTTAGTTGGTTGTGCCTTTCCCCTCCCTTTGAGATCCAGGTGGTGGTGCCAGGAGGTCCGTGCGTTTACTCAGTCTGTGCGTCGTAGTTGGCCCCCCCTGCTTTCTTCAGCTCGTTCTTGATGTAATCCTCGTCCAGCTCTTTGTGGTCACTGATCACAAATTCTTTGGCAAAGTTCTGCGAGAGATAAAGGAGAAGCAGTGTCAGAAAGCGGGACACGTGGCCGAGCACTCATACAGAGAAGGGTCAACCGGTTTCTGTGGCTCTCTGAGCCGTATTCCCTTATCTACATGATAGGGATGATAAACACAAAGCTGTGGATAACAGGGCTGTAGGGATGGTGAAACATAGCACTTCATCTGCAGACTTTTTTCATGTCTTCTACACTCGCTGGCTGCTTTACCTAACCCTGCGCTATGCAACAGCTCTTCCTCGATACATGCAGGGGTTTAGCCAAGTTTCCTAAACAGTTTCTAAAAAAGGAGTAACTACTTTAGCAGATTCCCCTGCCCCTTCTCTGAACCATCTCATGGCCAAAACTGAGGTGCTCAACTACAGGCTGCAGTTTTTTACAGTGGGCTCCAGAATGCTCTGTGGCCTAATGGTCCAAACTGATCTTTAAGGGTCCCTCTATTAACAGCCTTGGAAGCAGCAGCTCCCCAGGTGCCCGTGTGTCGAGGCAAGCCAGGCCCAAGGCCTAGGCCGTGGGGCTGTTACTGACATGGACTTGGCCAACGGAGCCAACCTTTGGAGTGGGATCCCAGCATGCTGGGAAGGTCCTTGTCATGAGGAAGGTCCTTGTGTCTCTGCGGGGCTCTCTGTGCTGCCTCCTGGCAAGGTGATGTTTCTGCAAGCAGCGCATTTGGAAGAATGGACCAAATCCCAGTGGCTGCAGGGCACCCAGGAAGCAGTGATGGCCACAAGCAGCGGTGGCCCCTGCGCAAATGGGTTGGGGGTTCTGCCCATGCCACCCTCGGGGCCTGGGAGAGCTCCTCATCTGGCAGCGTCCCAAGGGCCTTGGATTGGGAT
This sequence comes from Nothura maculosa, assembly GCA_032353885.1. Lineage (NCBI taxonomy): Eukaryota > Metazoa > Chordata > Aves > Tinamiformes > Tinamidae > Nothura > Nothura maculosa. Next base: position 341,477 of record JAUBOD010000907.1, on the reverse strand, counting down.
GGGTGAAGGAGCGCAGTGGCGATGGATTCAGCTTGAAAGAGCCTCAGATTCAGCTTGAAAGGGCCTCGCTGGCTCTTTCACGTGGTGGAAAAATGTGAGGGAGAGCGGAGCAGCTCCCTCCCCGCTGCCAGCTGCCCAGGCGGCTGTGATTTTGCACCAATACTAACGAGACCTTGCAAGGCTTGAGCAATTTCCCCTTGCAGAGTGATCTCTGTGGGCCAGATGGATGATGTTCACAGCATGTTCTGCCACTCTGAAATATCCTCTTAGCTGACTGGGCCACCTCTTGTGCCAGATTTGTACCCTCTGGGTGCAATCTGGGTCACTGCTATAAATAACTCCTTACCTTAACACGGGCAGGGCTTGTTTGGTTCTCTGCACTGACACTTACGCACCTTGATGGCTCCAAGGGCAGAAGCTGCTTTGGAGGAGCTTGCTGCTCGGGGAGCCTGATTTCAACATCCCCCTGACCCTCCTTCAATCATTGCCTCCCTCATCACTCTAACTTGGCTCTTTCAGCTCTTGGGGTTAAGATTTGCAAAGACTTGTTCAGGGCTCAAATCCTGAGATGAAGGAAACCACACAAGTATTTCTGAGACAGCCGAAACCATCTCCTGCTTCCTGTGTCATCATGGCAAAAGAGAGGAGAGACTCCAGGTCTTGCATCAGGAGATGAGACACGTCCCAGCTCCAGGGCCTCCTTTGCAGTTCACTCCTTTTTCATCACCTTTAAACCAGCCAGAATATAAAGCCACCCCCAACCGCTTTAACCGCTTAGCTAAAGCAAGGCAGAGGTCTTTATTCCTCACAACTGTCACCTGCAATTTTAAATGACCAGTCACAGCTCCTGCAGAGCACCAGGGCTGCAAAGCCTTGGCCTCAAACGGCTCGGAGGGGCCCGCGACCTGTGCGCAGTGTCTGCTCTGACACCAGATCTTCCTCCTGTCCTCATGAGCCTCTCACTGTGGGGCTGGAGAAGCCCCTGGTTTCTCTCCTCTCCTCTTGCCGCTTTCTAGCTCCTTCCAATGGCTATGTGGCCCGAGGCACAGGGAGCATCTGCGACGCCTCGGCCTCCTGCATTTCCGCTTCTCCTTCTTCCTCCCGTCCCCAGGCTCTTCCCAGCAGCAGCAGAAAGCCTTGCGCATGAATCCCAGCCTTTGTATTCCCCAAAGTCACTCGGATGGTGCACACAACGGGGCCATTTTCTCTATGGCCCTCAGGACACAGCAGAGGCCGGCGTCTCGGCTTCGCCTCTTCACCCCTCAAACACAACACGCAGAGCAGAGTGTGCCCAGGGCTCCTCAGGGCGCCCGTCTGACCCAAGCTCCACTGTTCCTCTGTGGAGCAGTTGTCCCAGTGCAGGTCACCGTGTCCTCGGCATCCATTCCAAGTGCAGGACACCACGGAAAGGGCTCCAGCCCTGTAGCTCCAGGTGGCTGGAGCCCTTTCCTCCATCTCTGCCCAGGAAGCAGGAGATCTGCGCTGCAAACTCACTCTTTTCCTTGCAGGGCATTTTATGAAGTGGGAAAAACAGGGTGGAGTAGATTTTCTCGGCAGCCAGGGACAGTGCTGGGCACTTGGGCAGCTTCTTGCTGGTTTTATTTATGTCAGGAGCAGCCCCCCTTGATGGTCAAATCCTCAGATCTGCATCTAACCCTCCAACCATCCAACGCTCAGCGCAGAGGCCATGGGACAAAAGGCCACTTTTCCTTGCAGCTGCTCTGAGTGGAGGGAGAGCTACAGGGTGACAACCCCCTGTAGATAAGCTGCAGTCTGGCTGCATCTAACCTGGTCCAGCACCCGCTGTCGGGCTCCAAGGTAGCAGCAAAGGCCCTGCCAGCTTTTGCACACAACAGCTCTAGCCTTTGGGAGAAGCCAGCCCCAATCTCCGGCAAACGCATCTCTCAGCAATGAAACTAATCCAGTTGATCCCAAAATTATTCCTATCTGTGCTGCATCCCACTGGAAAAGATACATGGCTTTGTGGTGTGATGGGAGGCTGTTCATCTTGGCCTGAAGAAGCTCTGTATCAAGTCACCACCTTCACTAGACCAGGGCTGGGTTTCTTGTAAATCCTATCCATGGTAGGAAACCCAGAAAAGGAAAATCAGTCAAAAAGTACAATTTTGTTTGCATTGCCAGAAGTATCGAATCTCACTCCGTTTACTCACCTTCCTGATAGACACTGCCTCACAGCTGCGGTGAAGGACACAGCTATTATCTTGTAAGTCTGATTTTCTGACAGCTCCCACACAACTATTAAATCATTCAGAGTGACAGAGGAAACCCAGTGCAAACCCAGTTGCATCCATTTCATCTGCCCCAAGACCAGGGCTGTAACCCCAGAGTGGATCCTTCATCCTTATGGAGCAGCCTAAGGATACCTAAGGAAGCGGATCCTGCTAGAGCAGTGGGGAATCCAGGAGGAAAGAGGCGAACAAGAAAGGTCTGACTGTGAGTCCCAAGATGGCAACTCAGTAAAGCTGTTGACATCACTAAAGCCAGGCAAATTCCTCACCAAAAATAAAGATGAATAAAATGCCATGGATATTTGCTCACAGAAACAGAGCTGTTTTACCCTGAATACAATTTAGGCAAATAATAGAGCACATGACTTTGTGGGGGAAGAAGTGCTGGAAAAAAACAGAGAAGAGGCAAAGTTCATGGAAAATGAGAGACAAACTGGCCAGGGCTGCCGAAGAGCTTGGTCTGGTCAGGAGAGGAGCTCAGCACTGCCTACTGAAGGCTTAAAAGCTCTTGGTGGGAAATGCATTCATGAAGGCAACAGGTTTGCAGGGGGGAAGCGATGCTGAGAGGGAAACCAAGTCCCATTTCCAGTTCTCCAGTGTTTACATCCACAGACAGGAGCTCTGATGGCCCTTTGGCATCAGTGCAATGATCTGTATTCCAGCGGCCCCTGCAGCGACGGCGCTCCCAACAGCAGCCCTGAGAACAGCTCTCCTGTTTTGAGCCTTTTGAGATGTTTTTTTTTGAGCTGTTTCAAGGTTTTGATTTGTTTTCAGACTGAATGAACTGGAATTTGTACATACAAAGGAAGTAACAGGTAAAACCATCTTTAGTCTTGGGGAATGTAAAAGTTTAAGAGACTCAGCAAAGTTGAGACACTCGACATCACCTTCCTCCATGTGTCTGCTTCCACAGGGCAGCCTCTACACAAGTATTTGCCTTGATCCTTAAGTAGTTTAAATACTTTTTTCCCTATCCTATCTTTGCTTTTCACATGCTTCATCCAAGTGTTCTAGATGAGATAAAGAAGATAAAGAGCCATGAAAAATGCTACTGAGTTGTTCCTTAAAGCAGTGCTTAAAGAAATGCAAAATGCATTTCCCCACAATGTAAATAAATTCAAATAACATTTTCTTGTAATATAAAAAAACTAATAAGAATATTCCCCAAATAAGACTTGATATGGATCAGGCGAACTAAGGTTATTTGCACCAGATGAGCTCCATTCCTGTAATTTTAGTTGTTACAGCTAAAAATCAATTGTCCTTTCCTGCTAAGAGATCTTCTGGCAACTCCTGCTGACAATCAGCATCGTTTCCCAGCACCTCCCCATAGAATCTGCAGCAGCTGCTCCCCCTTCCAAGCGAGGAATACAAAAGTGAGGGCAATCTGAGCCTACTCCTGAGCAGCAAATACCCCCTTATGCTCACTCTATGTCAGATGTTTCTAGGAGGCTCTTGATAACCACCATGTGTGAAGATCTTTTCCTCTACAGATGCAGCATGGAAGGTTTTGCCTGCAAGGCCCCATTGGAGCTGACCTGCCTTCCCCGTGACTGTCTTGGCACTGGAGCAGTGTTTGATGGTGCTTGTGCAGCTCTGAGCAGGGCTCACAAGAAGTCCTTGGTAGTCTAAAGTCCCCACTTCAGAGTAATGATTATCACAGATGAGGAACCAACATTGAGGTAAATTTGTACTTTCTTATTATAGTAAATAATTGTCTGTGTTTTTCTATGTACAGCTCACATCTCAAATAATCCCTGTAAATATCAGAAATAATGGGGTGACTGGGAATGAACTCAGGAAGATGAAGAGCAAGAGAAGTATTAAGAGAGACACAGCACTAGGATGAGCTTCTCTCCTTATTAGATATTAAATAGGTTTCTTAGTTATTAAATTGGAGGATTTATTGCATTTGTTTGTTTCCTGTTTGCTACAGGCCATCTGCAAGGTTACATGCATGCAAAAAGAAAACAGTTTTACACATGCCTGACTGCATTGACTGGGACAGAGTTGCACATATAGCTGTCTCGGTCACTATCTGGGAGCATAAACTCACTTCCTTTATTTCACTGACACTGGCTTAAAGACAGCCAGCGAGCCAGAAACTGGGCTTTTGTGAAAAGGCTGCTTGTTTTTGCACAGGAATTCAGTGACAAAATAATTTCTATCTTTCTTAAAGGAAAGATATTGCCATTGACTTTACATTAGAAATAATTTAGAATGGATTAGCCTGAGTTGCTAAAGAAAAATGAATTGAACATAAGTTGTATTGTCTTCATATTTTAGCAGAAATTACCTAGAATATGACTGCTTTTAAGTGACTGCCAAGAATAGTTAATGTTCCACCACATTATCAGCTTGCAGAGATTACTAGGCAAATAGGAAATAAGTGAAATTGAAGATGATCTGTAATAAGATCGAGGGACAGAATGGCATTTGGGAATGTTATTCAAATCAACAGGAATCAAGTGTTTAAATATATTTTAAAACATCTTAGACTTAACTCCTGAGTCATTTGTTAGTACTCCATAATTTTATCTCCAATTACAACTATACAATTTCAGTTGCTTCACATAAATAGAGGCTTGCCTTCCAGGGTCATGAAAGTGTCTTTCAAGGACTCTCTGTATTGCGATTATTTAGAGAGATTTAGCACCAATGATTATCTCCTGAGAGGAATATGTATGTATTTTCTTTATGCTTCTTATGTAAAAGTAATCTTCTATATATGAGAAATTAACTGATGAACAGAGCTCTTATTCTCATTCTCCATATTATACTTTTGAAGATGTCTTTATATAGGCAAGAAGAGAATTGAAGAAGGTATTTCAGTGTTCAGCCTGTTCTCCCCACACAGTAAGAAAGGCATTAGCAAGTTGGTGCTGGACCTAGTTGAAAGAGCTAATCCTGCTATAAGTACTTCTTCAGAGGAAACATATGCTAAGCATTAATATCTTCCCAGCTGGGGTCAGGCAGTTCTTCTGGGCCTTTTGCAATTCCCCTCTCTCACAGTAGCTGGTTATTTTCCCTAGTTTTAACATTCATTGAGCTTGAAGGCTGATAGAACAAGCCCCATGTCTCAACACCCTGCTAGGCCTTGAATGAGTTAAATGCTGTGCTGGGATTGGGCAGACAAAGCCAAGAAAAGTCTTTCCAAGGTGCGTTTCTCTTGTTCCCTGATACGCCCAAGGCCAAACAGAGGACTATTCAAATCTAGTTAGCTATTAAAGGCTGATAGTTAATTGGTACTGATAGCGACTTTAGACTTCAGCTGACTGTATCCATGAATTCATTGTGCAGAGACAAAAGGCCTCAAGGAAAAAAAAATTACCCAAGGTGTGGGGTTTCCCCAACTAACTACTAAGCTCAAGGATGATCTGATCCTTCCTCCTCATGTGCATAGGGTTAGGAGATGAGAGCTGAGGGGTGGGAGCAGTTACCTGTACTACTTCTTTGACCAGAGTCTTGTCCGTCCCGGTCTTGGCTCTCTGCAGGCCGCTGACGCTCTCTCCGATCCAGGTGATGAGGGCGAACTTGACTCGCTTGCTCATGGCGTCGCCGGTGGTGAACCGGACAAAGCCAAACAATCGCACGTCATCTGGAGAGACACAACCGAGGAGAGCCGTGAAACACAACCGTCCTCACCCTGCCCTCTTGTAGGGTGGGAATATTGCTCCCAGCTTTGTGACCAAGTCGCTATGACACTGAGTGGGTGCTAGGATCACCGTGGGTTTAGAGGGGTCCTGCAGGGCTGCCCTTGGCTTGCAGGATGTGCCAGGGTTACGCTGTGTCTCCACGTGGAGCTAGGAGCAACTGGGAGGGATTTGGCTCTGCTGGCTGTGCCATTAGTGATAAGTTTGGAAAGGGTTAAAAAGAGCCAGTTCAAAGGCCACCAAGCCAACCTAGTGATGCCTCCAGTCAGATAATTCATCTGCAGGTCACTTAAGAAGAAAGCAAGTGATAACCCAGCCACTCTTAGAGTAGGAAGGCAGGAAGGATGTATTTTATGTATTTTATACATTCAGAAACTGTCCACTGTGCAGGTCTGATTCTTTCTCCTCCTTCCCTTTAGCAATATTTTTGGCTCCCTTGTAGAATGAGTTTACAAGGGGCAAAGGAGCAGGAGCAAAAACCATCTGCAATGACTTTCCCAGCTGTGCTTTCCTACTCTTTCTAAGACCTGTAGAGAAGGGGGAACATTGGATCTTGGATTTTAAAACCATTCTAATCCTTGCTTCACAGCTGGCTTCTGCTATATCAGGCCAGACTGGAGTTTAGTCTGGTTATGGGTGTAAAGCCCTTGCAGACTCCTTGTCTGGAGGAGGTGGATGTCTCACTGCAGGCTGACTCATGCTCCCAGGTGTAGGACACCTCTGTGACCACAAGCACTGCAGGGCCTGGGATCTCCACTCATATCCCTGGTATCGGGGGCTCAGGATTCAGGATGCTGAATCCAGTGACCAGGATCGTGCAGGAATGCAGAGCAGATGGGCAGCTGTGCAATAAACCTCAGCACAGCCACCTCATCCTTGCCAGCAAACACCTTTGCAGCGAAGCAAGATGACTCAGAAGAATAAACTTTGAGAAGCAGCATGTTAATCCATGCTGTGACCAGCTCAGCGGGGACTTTTTCTTTTATCTATCTGCTGTCTTGACTACTTGCCGGGGAGAACAGTCTCCGAGTGTGGTAACATGTTTCCTAACACCGCCTTTGTTTAGGTTCTTCGCAGCATTGGTAAATGGTCAGGAGAGCCCCAGGAGCTCTGCAAGAATCAGGCCTAGATTGTCCATCCCCAGGGTAAAAAAAGAGGCTGGAAATCAGTGCAGGGGAGAAAAAAAAAAGTCTCTGAAATCTGATAAGTGTCGAAGCTTGTTTTGTGACAGTGCTTTGCTTTGTCAATGATTGAGTAAACAGAACCATCTTTGAAGAAAATATCAACTTTTTAAGCATTAAAATCTCCATCAATTGTCTCCACATTTTGCTCCTTATATGGCTTTTTGCTGCTGAAAAAAAAAAGGTATTGGGGAAAATTAGAAAAATGGGAGAGTTTGTAAGACTGTGTAAAAGTCCACTAAGAATTCCAAATTTGAAACAAAAAAAGTTGGAGTTTGGTCAAAAAACTAGACACGCAAATGGATCTCCTGAAGGAGAAGAACCATGTGTATCGAAAGTGCAGGAAAACAAAATTTCTCTGGCAGGTGCCCTATTCCTGGCAAGTTTGAGAAGCCTCTGGTGAGAACTCACCTTCCTGACAGCAAATAAATCCTCTTGTCCAGACTGATTAGAACCGTAAATGAACCGACAACCAGGAAATGCCCGAGGTGAAGAGAGACTGTAAATCCCTGAATGTTACTATTAACAGTTGTAGAGGGAAAAAAAACCCTTGCTTCCCCAGATCTGAGAGTAAAGGAGGCCACACTTTGCTAAGAACTGTGCTGTGGTTCCTGTGGGAACCCGGTGCTAGAAGGCAATTTAATGTCATCAAGTACTGGCCCCTGCTATGCTGTAACCGTGTCACAATCTCTGTCATGAGCTGATCTCTTTCCACCTTGAATATATAGGTTTTCTACCTTGCTACTTGTACCACAGGCTGCTGCAGATCCTGAAGACTACTTTGGGGTATGTCCCTTTATATGGATAATGTGTGAATATGATGAAGAATTCCAAGTTTTTGCAGGAATTTGTGCAGAGCTTTTTCATAGTGACTTATAAAGGATGTTGAAGGAGTGTATCTGGCAGCATGAGCTTTAACTTGACATGAACCCACAGTTCATTGGCAGTAGGGGGATCTCGATGCTCAGAGTAAGAGTTTGAGCACTTGCTCATTCTGGTCGAGAGCAGCCTCATTAGTGGCATCTAAGAGGGTCCAAATTAGCTGCTCCCTCTGAGCTCTCATCTTCTAGAGCACCTCGAGCTTGCTGGCTCTGAGCAACTCTTACCTCATCGTGTTGAGTCCTAAGGTCTTTAATGAGCAACTGAGGTTAGACTTGGGACTTGGAGTCGCAGTCTTTGGCAATATTTCCCAGGGCACATTTACCTGTATGGCCTTGAAAGGTTGAACCCAAGCTGGGTGCTTCCTCCTCCTCTCTCCCCATGGAAGTTATACCCACGGTTATATCCACACTAGGCAGTTCCTCAGCTGCCTTGGGATTGTATTCAATATGAATTGAATATGAACTACCAGCACGTGATGCTTTAATTGAACGTGCCAGGCTGTAAATTGCAGGGGCTGGGACAGATAAAGCCAAGAGGGAACATGAGTCAAGGCTCTTAGGAGGCCTCTTAGTTTCTAAGTGAGCTTTGGAGCAGCCGGGGAGGTTTCCAGCCTGTCCCTCCAGCCGCTGCTCCGCAGCCCTAAGCAGCAGTGCTTGGGAATCCCACTGGGCTGCAACATGTTCACAGCGATAACGGCTTCCAAATCAGGCGCTTTTAATATGCACAGATTTCCTCTTTCACACTTAATCAGTTCTACCCTGGCACCTCATCTCACTGTACTGGAAGTCCTTGCTACCAACTGCATTCAAAATCTCCAGGCATTCATATCCTCATTTCACAAAAAAAAGACCCAAAAAACATGCTGGTTTTAGGAATTTGCTGGGTGTGTAGGAGACTCTTTCAAATCACAGAGAGACAGCAGATTTCCTTTGGAAGAGGAAATCCTGCCTAGCTCTACACAACCACCTTCCTAAGTCATGCATTTCAGGGCAGAGAGAAGCAAATAAGGCGTATTATTAATAGAAGGGGGTAGAACAGAAATAGCAGCTTTATTTGAGAGGATTTCACAGCTACAAATGGCAGAAATTAACAACATTAATTCCTACTAATGTCACCACTCCTTTAGCTGCAGTTGGCAGTAGGTGCTTGCAAACCACGAAAAGCACAATGAATTCCTTAATGAACATTGCTTAGCATCTTTCTTCAAACCTCTTATTTATCAGTAAGGCAGGATTTTCCAAATATACTGATTAAGCTGCTCCTGGCTGTCAGCAAAGCTTGATGCCAAGTTGCAGAGATTTCCTAAATGAAATTCCCTTTTTTTTCCTCCTCCACTCAGACCCTATAATTCAGCTGCACTAAAAAAAATCCCCATTGAAATGCAATCATCACTGGGAAAAGATATTAGCTGCAAGAAAGAAAAACACTGGCAAAAGCTTCAGTCTTACAGCTCTGAATGGCCAAGCAAGAGATACAGTGAGAAAAGGCCACTGTGCCAGGCCTCATCTGCCTGCTAAGCCAAGGTCAGGCACCTGAGAGCAAGACCTGCCTTGGTGACCTGTCCCAGATGCCAGCAGCATCTGACAGACTGCAGCAGGGATTTGTTTCAGTCAGCATTTATTCATTTTGTGGTTAATTTGCAGATTTCCCACCTTTTCACCCAAACTCCTTTAGTCACCCAGCGAGGGGGCGAACCACATTCTTTAAGTCATCTAAGACAAATATTTTGTCCTCAAGAGCACAAACACAGGATGTGTGTGGCAAGGAGGACCCAGCATGCGTGGTCAACAAGCAGTTGGTCACAGAGGTCCCGTGCTGGCCTCTCTCTTGAACTACAGATAGACTAGAGCACCAAGGGGGAGGGAATGGGGGGCTCTTATCCTGATCTTTGGTCTTTTTCTCCGCAGGAAGGAAAGACTTTGTTAGAGTCGGACAGAAGTCGGAGCGGCCCCAGAACCATCACTGTCCCTAGGTCTTCCCTTCAAGGTATGTGTGGGAAAGTAGGGAAGATAAAATGTTTTGTCTTTAAGTTGTTATTATTATTATTACAAATCTCAGGTCGTTTTCTACAGCTTGAGATGCCAACATAGTGGTGTTTATCAATGACGTGACTCTCACCTCTTATCTCACAAGCTCTGGGTACATCAATTATGTCCAGGCTCTACGTGGGAATTGCCAGAAGCCCTGAAGAGTCTGCATTTATTTCCAGAGTTGGTTCTGTTCTTATTTGCTTCCTAATATCTTATGTCAAGCAGAAATGATTTTGTAGTTTATTTATTTCATACCAAAGATTTTCAGTTCTTCCTTGTGCTGAATGCACAGTGCGGTTTTGATCTCATCTTTTCAGACACATGAATAACTATCCCATTTCATGCTCACATTGCAATTATTTATCTGGACTGGGGCTTTCCAAATAGAAGAGTCATTATTTCCTTTGTCAGAGACGCACTGAGAAACAACTGTTCACATATGAGATGGGGGAAAATACCTTATTTGAACCTCTCTACTACTTCAAAGCAATGTCTACTTTAAAGAAATTAAACTACAGACGTAGACTATGCAATGCATAGACTCAGTAATATTTGCACAGTAATGTGCAAATGCTCAGTAATATTTGCACAGAAAATGCACCAGGCTGACCAGTGCAGTCAAGTATTACAGATAATTAATTAAACTTTAAGCCTATGTTTAGGACTAGTGTTGTAGTTCAGCATTTCAACTGTATGTCATGCAACTCCTCTCAGCAACCACACTGCCAGCCCAAGTAAAAGACTTTAAAATTAACTCCAAAAAAAAAAACTCTTTACATCCTTCCGTACAACAACCTTCAACTCTTATCTGTGTTCCTGACTCCAAATCCGCCAGCTCAGCTTTTTGTTTGGAATACTGACGGCACATACTGCTAACCACCAAATTACTGCTGCGTCTGGATCCGGGCCATCTGCAGGGGCAAGAGCAGTAGCTGTGAAGCAGAATGGATCAAAAGCCTTGAATTAAGTCCTTGTTTAATGCAGAGGTAATCTTTGCTGTTAAGCCACAACAAAACAGTCCTGCGACAGAAGACACCAGGGGTGTCTGTCCTGCGTGTTCAATGACCCTGACACAGTTAATGTCCTCAATTCACGGTCTCCAGGCTCTTCAGGTCAGGCAAAAGGAAATGCAGCCATGTACATGGGACACTATACAGGACTCGAAGAGGAAACGTTGCTAGAGGCCACCTCCCAGTTGCCTAAGGCCAAAATGTGCTGGTCTTCTTGTGGCCCGATATGGACCTGAGCGTGACAGCAAATGATGAGCAGCAGCTCAGGGCTCAGGCCGTGCGTGTGTAGGTGTAACCATGGGCCCCTAAACAACAGGGCTTTGAAGAAGGATTTCTTACCACGTTCTTTTTTTCCTTGTAGATGGGCAATCATTGTCCCCAAATAATGGGAAGGGGAAGGACTATAGTTTGATGATGCATTTCCTTACGCTTCTCCGCCAGCACACACAGCCTAGTTAAGAGGTCTAGAAAGAGAGAGGTTCCATGGTGGGATATATGACGTGTAGTTTTGACGGAGATGGAATATTTGGGAATAGAGCAATGAAACCTGCAGGGGATGCATAGGGGGAGCGATGGCTCTCAAAGCCGATCAGGACCCCCTGCTCCAGGATCTCAGCATCCCGATCGTTCCTGCCCTGTAATTTAATGCCCGCGAGGAAAGCGGGATGTTCAGCACGCTGAGGGTGCTTTTAATGGGACTGGTTATTAAATAAAGTGCAAGGCACAGATGTTTTCCACTCGGAGCAGCACCAGCTATTGCTGGTGCCTGAGTGGAGCGGGGCAAGCTCTGCGAGGGCCTTAGCAAGGCTTGACAAGCTGAGCTTTGCAGTTTGAGCTCCTGCTCTCACCTTCAGCCCCCACATTACCCTCAGCCTCAAAGAGGCAGCTGCAGGACTCTGTGGCTTTCAGCAGTGTTTTGCACAAAACAGGAATTCAAAACAAGGAAGGAAGTTTATTATGTGTCAGTTTTTTTCTTTTTTTTATCTTTTCCTAACATTTGCCACAGTGCTTTACATGGACAGTAGCTCTTATCCCCTCCAGTAAAATTTAGAAGGCCGAGAAGGGAAGAGATGTAGCAACAGGAAGGAACAACATTCAGCATCTCTTCCCTTCCTTCCTCCTCTTTCTCCACTGACTCTGTCCCAGTCAAAATATTCCACCTAGCCCTGTCTCACACTCACATTTGGCACCTTTCCTGCAGATGGGAAGGGAATCTCTAACCCCACGAGCGCTGATTTCTGACTCTCCAGGGTCCGGGCCATGGGGAGCTGCACACATGGAGCGACTGAAGCCGCCTCTCTTCCTTCCTGCCTCGGGGCAGCAGCCTTTAATCCATGGGCAGAGGAAATTCTTTTCTGACACTCAGCCAAGAGCCTGTACCTGTTTGCCCAGCTCTTTAAAGCCTAGAGGCAGGTTTAAGAACAACCTCTGGGGCCTCTGGTCTGCCAAATAGCTGCCTGTGGAAGGTGCAAAATGGGAAAGAGGGAGAAAATCCAGCAGTCATAAGGGATTTAGCTTCACATTTGGGCTAGCAAGGGGCCCCAGACAACCCCAGAGAAGCTCTTCTTAACATCCTCTCTCATCCTCCTTATGCCTAAAACATGCAGAATTTCCCTTTTGCTGTAAAAATGTTTAGTATTGGGGCCAGCTGGTGTAAAACAAAGTTTTCTCCAACTCTGTGTTTTAAGGCCCTGTTTATAAATACGGGTTTGGCACTCGCGAGTGATGGCAAGAAAACAAACCTGGCCATATTCCAAAGTGCAGTATGTGACTCCATTAATTGTTGGGCACATCCAACCAGTGACTGCTCCTGCCAAAGCCCCTCTCCCTGCCCACCCACTTGATAAAAATATCCCTTTTGCTAAGGAAGGGAACATAGGAACTGTTCCCAAAGAGGGTACCACTGCAGACAAAACATTAAGAATGGACTGAGACAAAATAAGAGATAGATTTCTTAAAGGCAAGGGGAGAAAATAAATGGGGAAGGCTGCCTGGCAAGCCTTGGATGCCTGGAGATGCTGCTTCACTTATCTCAGACATGAGAAGAGCAGAGAACAAAGGCGCTCAGAGGTTTAAGCTGCTGAACTCGAACAGAACATTGACTCTTTAGATACTGTTGGCATGGACTCCAGAAGTGCTGACACCTTGAAATCTCTCTGGACACACCGGGAATTGAGGTGCTCAGCACCTCCGGGCAAATAAATAAACAAATAGAGTAATTAATTTAAAAAAAAAAAAGTTTCAAGTTTCCTATCTTCAAAATGGACTTGTGTTGGAGAACTGAGGACAAGCCCTGGGCTTTTCTTTATGCCTGGTTATTGTTTGTTTGTTTCTTTTTCCCTCATGTTGCACATAAAGAAAAGTTCCATGGAGAGGGGTTCTTGTGGTACAGGTCACCAGCTCTCTGTTTGTGGACCTCAATTCAACCCCAACTGCTTGAATTTGTGCAAGATACCACGCTTTTGTGAGAACCCCCCATGCAAAGGTCTCAAGAACAGCTGGAAATTAGCACTTAAGTTGGCTGTGACAAGACCCCACTGCAAATCCCATGCAAGAACAGGCTAAACCCTGTGATTTCATGATTACTTCCCAGGGCTAGAATATAGTTTTTCCCTAGGAACTCTATTTATTGATCAGAAGACCAGTTTTGCCCTCATTTCAGTCAGTGGGAATCCTCTCCTCAAACTCAATAAAATACAGCCAAACCCTAGGACTGGAAAGATTAGTAAGAGCCTCTCAGTCACCAGTGTTTTAACCCATTCGGGGCTCTGTGTTCACAGATTTGCCCCATCTTGGGAAGAGACAGATTGCTCAACACCCAGTTCCTTCCCCAAGCAGATATATAAGTCTAAAAATACAGAAGATTAAGCAGAACAGAGCAGCTAAGTGAGGTGGGGAGGCTTTGTTGGTTGCAGACATCAGGCATTAGTTACAAATGCTTCACCTCTCATGTCACCTCATGCCATTATAAATATCAGGCAAGATAGAGGAAAAAAACCACACAATGCCCCCAGAAGTTATTCTGGAGGAAATTAAAGCACGTTTTTGTAAAAGCTGTCAAAACTTAAGATGAGATTAAGCTAAACGTTTCCCGGTGCGTTTTCATTCCGCCGCGGGGCTTTGTTCCTGCCGCACGGCTGACAGCCCAGCAAGGAGCTGCCACGTCCAACGCGGAGCCGCAGCGGCCCCGGCACCCAACTGCTCCGCAAATCCGCGTTCCTGCTCCTCTAAGGTGCAGAAATCGGAGCGAGCCTTTGAACTGGCCTTACGGCGCTGCTGCGGATATAATTTACAAGGGAAGAATGTCCTTGCATAACAAGCCGCGTGACTAATTCATTTTAGCTGCAAAAACTGGAGGATCTTTTGCTCTTCGGTGAGAAATGCCCTCAAACGGCCGCACTGAACAATGGCCCCTCGCTCAGCGAGCGCTTTGTCCAGTTCTCGTTCAGATGGGGGAGCCGGGACAAATGGGGGAAAAGGAGGTAAGAACCCCAGGGCGCTGGGGCGAGACAAAGAGCGATGGGGCTCCGGACTCTGGCCGCCTTGGAGCGACGTGCGCTGCAGGGCAGCAGGATAGCGGATCATGCGGGATGGGGTGAGATGGGGAGCGGTGGGACACGCTCCGGGGCAGCCAAGTTTCCTCCAGCTCTTTCTCCGGCTCATCCCGGGCGCTGGGGAGCAGCGTCCGGGTCTCATCCGGGAGCCGCCACGGCCGCGCTTACCTGTGCACTTCCTTGTGAAGGTTTCGTAGTCCACCCCTTGGTCTCCGGGGACGATCGTGGAGCCATCGTATTTAAACGTCACCCTTCGGGAGGGGGAGAAGAGGAATACGTTTAAATTCATCCCTTCGGAAGGGGAAAACGGGAGGGGGTTTATTTAAAGTCATCCTTTGCGAAGGGAAAAGGGGAGATGGGGGGTGATGTGTGAAAAAGCACCCCTAGGGATGGGGGAACACGGGAGAAGGGAAGCAGTTCATTCAGATCATCCTTTAGGGAGCCAAAGGGGCGACGCGTTTAAGCCACTTGGCGAAGGGGCCGGCGCGTTTGGGAGAGCCCCCCGGTGCGGGCGCGGGGCTGGGGTCCGCACGTACCAGTTGACGGCGGAGGCGTCGTCCCTGACGAGGTTGTAGGCCTCGCGACAGGCCTCCTTGTCGATCTTGGTGGCCATGGGG
>JAUBOD010000907.1:306693-324914 GCA_032353885.1 Nothura maculosa | reverse complement strand
GCTGTCAGTCGGGGCGGCGCTTCCTGGGCCGGTCATGGCGGCCGCGGCCGGGGGCAGCCATGGCGCGGCCGCCGGGGAGCCCGCGGTGGGATTGTCCGCTGCCGCCCGCCGCCCCTAGGGACGCCGCGCTCTGGTAACTGCCCTGCCCGGGGCCCGGCGGGGATGAGCGGGGCGGTTCGGGCCGCTCCTCCTTGGTGTCCCCCTGTGGGGAACGGTCCCCGCGAGGACGGTCGCGGCCGGTGCCGGTAACGGCTGCCACGGCGATGGTCGCGGCCGTTATTGGTTATTGCTAGCGGGTAACGGCCGGTGCCGGTAACGGCCGCCCTAGTACCGGTGGCGGGAAGCGGCGGCCGCGGATAACGGTAACGCCGCGGCCGTTAACGGTGGCAGCCGTCCCGGTAACGGCTGCGGGGGCAGCGGAGCTTTCCCGCCCGACCCGTTGGATGCTGGCAGGGAGCGGGCATCGCTGGGGACACCGGGCCGAGGTGCCGCTGCCGGCCGAGGTGCCGGTGCCGGTTCGGGCCGCTCGGTCCCGCCGGCGGAGCCGCGTCGCATCACAACGTTTACCGAGCTCCCCTGCTACCCCAGCGCGCCCTGAACTTGTTGGCACAACAAGGCGCTAGAAGAAGTAAGAAAACAAGAGGCATCATGGAGCTGGGAAGACTCGTTAATCTATATGTTAATCTAATGTTTTCCCTCTGTAGATCGGCCCGTACAGGCCTCTTGAGAGGCGTTTCTGTTGCTTGTTCAGCACAAGCTGCTAACAAGTTCTCTGCCTTTGTTCCAGACGTGCTGCAGAGCGGCTGCCATGGAGGGAACCCGGCAAAGTAGGATTTGTCGTCCGCACAAAATAAGTGAATCCTCCAAGGTCTGTAGCTCTCGCACCTCCCGGTTTGGGGAATGGGCCTGGGGGGCTCTGCTTTAGGAGGACTGTGTTGGAGTCTGGTCTCAGGATTGCTGGAAGAGCTCTAAACCCAGTGATCTGCGTGCACAGACGTTTCTGAAATACCAATTTACTGTATTGTGCTTAAAGACAGAAAAGTAGCAGCAAATGGGCATCTGTTCATTGTGACTCATAAGTTAAAAAAGAAACCTGCATTGCTGCAGCTCAGTATTATTTTCTATACCAGAACTTTAGTCATTAAGTTAAATAAAAACTAAAGCCAGCTATAGAAGCTGAGTTAGCTGTACTTATTAAACTTAATCTTTTGTTTTGCTTGGAATTAGAACTGTGATCCAGCAAAAGAGTTAATCCTGTGAAGTCAGAGGGACGTTTTCTTGGCTTTGAGAGGTTCATTTCCTTTGGCTAGGATCTCTATCAGCACCAATATCTTGATCTTGGCACCAATACGTTGATCTCAGCAGGGAATCCCCCACAAATCCATGTTAAATATCTTTACGCAGAGTCAGGATGGCAGCCTCTGTTTTATAAAATATTAATAGCAGCAGTAATTGTGATCATGTTGTTTTAATGTCAATGAAAGCTGCTATTTTATTTATTCATTTTTTGTTAACCATGCCAGCACTGGTTTACAACTATTGCAGACCAAGCATCTATGTACTACTGGAACAGCAAATCTGTTCAGTAGATGTGTCTGATCAAAGTTGAGTGAGGCAGATCTCATTTTCTTTTGTCTTGCTGAGGAGTAGTGATCCCCCATTAACAATTGAAAAGAAATTAGATACCTGAATCCAAAGGAAGTTAGAATATTTGCAGCTCTCATTTCAAATGTTTAAAGATTTTTTTTTAAAAAAAAAAACCTTAATTTCTAAATGGATCCCTTCCAGTGTAATCTTTTCTTGAGTGCTGATCCCATCTACCATTTAAATGGTTTAGTCTGAATGTAATAATAACTTATCGCATTAAAAATTAATTAACTTGACAGCATTGTGTTATCTTCTTGCTGAGACAGCAGCTGTCACTATCCGTTAAACTTAGAATTACTGGTTAATGCCAAACTTGTTCAACAAGAATATAAATAGCTTGAGAAACTGTTTAGTGTAAAACTTGTCCTGGTTTTGAAATATGTAACTATCAAGTTTTGTTTCTTGCTCTCTAATGAATGGCTAAGTGACTTGGAGATGTTAATATACTCTGTGTTTATTCAGTGCCATAAATAATCATTTTATTCCTGGTTTCTGAAGTGGCAGAAGTTCTACAGGGCAGCAAGGATTTCGGCAGTGCATGTTGTCATAAGTGTTTGTGGGCAGGATTACACCACCGGCTCCGTAGCCGGTTAAATGAATGAGGATCTTCGGCAACTCTTGCAGTCTAGGGTAATCTTGTTATGCCAGGTGGTGATATTAGAGAATATTGAGAGCGATGATCAGCCACTTGGAAGAATGGGAATGAGTGGAGGTTTGATTTAATCCAATGATTTTGTCCCTCTGGTCAAATTCAGTGAGGTTCGTTTAGCTCTTGGTTGTTACCTTTTCATCCTCTAAGACAATCTTTTGTATATTTGTCACAAATGTATGGTTTGTCCTTCACCATTTTTATTATTTGTCAATGGAAGTTAGTTGCTTGTGCTATGGATGGTGTTATAAATTCAGAAAACATGATGTGAAGTATGAAGAATACTCAGAGTTTTGTCCCACAAAGCTTAAAATTGTTGAAGCCTCTCCCATTAGATTGGTTTAACTCTGTGTAGTTGTGGGTATGAACTTACTCTGGAAGAAGGATTTTGGCAGCTTAGCCTGCATTGTTTAGAAAAGAGCATAAGCAAAATTAAAGAGAAACCACTTGGATATTATCTTAAGGGCATTCATTTGGGAAATAACATCTGATAAAACTTCCTTTGTAGATGAGGTTTAAAGAGAGAAACAGGCAGGAGCCCAGATGTAGGTCACCCTTCCTCTAGTGTCAACCAACACAATGTGATTGTTGTGAAGTGGCCCTGAGTTTTCCATTTGGAGGGGATGTAAAATGCAAATTTCCATATAGGAGCTGATAATGGGGGAAAAAAAAATTGAGCTGCAGGGATAAACATCTGCATGGTGAACAACTGCAGGGCCTTGAGGAGTTGTGCTCCTGAAAGGTCTTTCTGAACCTGACGTGTGCTTAGGGCTCTTTATGAATTTGTGGACATGATTATCAAAGTAAATCAGTAAGCTCAGTTTTGCTTTAGAAGCCAGTCTCTTTTTGCATCATGTTGTAGAAGCAGGTCTCGCCTAAGAGAAGTGCTGCTATCCTGCCCAAGTGTTATCTGTCACAGCACATGTGGTTACTGATGCACATCTGGTCTGTGGCAGGCTGCCCATCACTGTCCCACTCAGGGTTAACAGGTCAGGCTCCCAAACTTGCTATTAGCTCAGAGCGATTGGCTGCCGTTATGTCTGGACAGTGGTGAGCTGTGTGCATTAATCCTGGACAGCCAGTATGAAAGTATTATTAATGAATTATATGTACAGAGTGCAAATGCAAAGTAGGGTTTCCAGCAGCGGGAAAAACTTGGCTGTAGGTCTTGAACTTTTCTCATCCAAGTGCACAGAGAAGTCACTCTGTGAGTTGATCAACCCATTGCTAGATGGGAATAATCATTTGCTATGTGGGAAGCTGGGAACACATTTTTACCGTTTCCTAAGCAGTAAATGGCAAGCAGTAGTTCAGGAAAGGAGAGACCAAATGACTGAGAGGCTTGAGGAGAACTCAGGTTATCCTCAGGCCGCACAACTTTTCCAAAATCACTGTGGTAGGAGACACCCTCTTGGGGTCAGAGCTCTTTGTGGGAATGCGGTCTGAACGTGCAGGACTGGGCAAGATCCAGAGTCCTGCAACCAGAAATGTTGAGAACAAACTCGATGCAACACAAGTGGTTCCTTTCCATCTCCTCTCATTTCTTTTACATGTTCTTGCAAGCCCTACTGCTCTGTCTAGTTTTCAATTGGTAATTAAAATAATATATTTGCATTGAGCTTAACTCAGCCCTTACTGAGAGAGATCATAAGGAGACTAAGTTCACCAGCATTTTCTTCCTTCAGAGGATCATCCTAAAAGCTCTATCACTTGACATACTGGAGTGACCAGTTCCTTCAGCATGTCTTCAACAGGACTTATAAGGGGTAATAAGATGCTTTCAACTTGATTCTTTTAAGACTGGTAATGTAGGTTTATGTGAAAGAAGGGGTTTTGCTTCAGAAGCTCGGTGGCACATACAGAGCTAGTGAAAAGAAAGTCTGGACCAGAAGCATCCCAGAAGAGCAATTAATAAACATGTTCTGGGAGAATTTTCCTTTATAGGTGTGTGTGTGTGTGTGTGTGTGTGTGTGTGTGTGTGTGTGTGTATAATTGAATTAGTTAAAAGCTACCTTGGTTTCTGAAAGCAAGTGGTAGTCAAATGGGAATAAGTTACCCACATGTGTGGCTTTGCACATAAATAAATAGCTATTGTTTTTTTTTGAATGCCGTATGCATGCCTGGAATAATATGAAAAGACGGGGATTTTGCCCTAATGAGCTTACCAATGCAGAGCTCTGAAAAGATTTAAGAGGGGGTAGCTGTCAAGTAAGCACTAGCCCAAACAATACATGGGCTGAATAAAAATTTGGCGCGCTGCTGTGTGTGTGTCTGCCCCTCCAAATATTTAGTGTGTAGCTTGCTTGTGAGGGACAATGTAAAAAGCTGTTTGAGGGACAAATAAGAAAGGAAATGTCAGCAACATATTTTACGGACAATGAGTGGAAGAGTTTCAGAAAATGATGGTTTTATAAATTATGAGGAAGGTTTGGAGCCAGTGCTGTGGAGGGGACAGGAAAGTTTTATGATGGAAATGACTAGTTGGAGGGCATAGAGCCTGTACAGGCCCATCAAAGTGAAGGTGAGGAGCTTGGACTCGTAGCATGTCACAGGCCAACTGGTTCAAATCAGAAATTGCAGCACATAGAGGTTTTCTGTCCTGTGTGTGGATATCTGTCTTGAGAAAATGCTTTTAAGAGTGCTGAAGTTTCCCTTGCTAAAGAAAACATCGACCTGATCCTATTTGCTTATTGCAGGTGTACAGATGGGACGACCACTCTAGTCTTGTTCTTCAGAGTCTGAATGAGCAGAGGCATCGAGGCCTCTTTTGTGACATTGTCCTCGTGGTGGATGAACAGAGAGTCCCTGCCCATCGGAACCTCCTAGCTGTTTGCAGTGACTACTTCAACTCCATGTTCACTATTGGCATGCGAGAAGCCCACCAAAAAGAGGTCGAACTTTTTGGAGCCTCTTATATTGGCCTCAAGGCTGTGGTAGATTTCCTGTATGGCAGCGAGCTCTCTTTAGACGGGGGCAATATCGACTACGTGCTCGAGACGGCTCATCTGCTGCAGATCTGGAAGGTGGTCGACTTCTGTTGCGAGTATCTTGAAAATGAAGTCAGTGAGGAGAACTATTTGTACCTGCAAGAGCTGGCCTCCATCTACAACCTGAAGCGCCTTGACTCCTACATTGATTCTTTCATCTTGCAGAACTTTGGCACTCTGTCTTTCACCCCAGACTTCTTGCAAAATGTTTCCATGCAGAAGTTGTGCCAGTACCTGGACAGCAGCAACGTGCAGCAGGAATGTGAGCATGACTTGCTGCAGGCTGCCCTGCAGTGGCTTACGCAGTACCCAGAGAGGGAGAACGAGGCCTACCAAGTTCTGGATAACATTCACTTTCCTTTGATACCTAAAAGTGATCTTCTGCATCGAGTCAAGCCCGCTGTCTGCTCTCTTCTTCCCAAGGAAGCAAACTGTGAGGGTTTTATAGAGGAAGCAGTGAACTACCACAACAATGTCACTGCTCAGCCGGTGCTGCAGAACAAACGGACCGCCCTGAGAACTAGCGAGGAGAGACTCCTCTTTGTTGGCGGCGAGGTGTCCGAGCGGTGCCTGGAACTGAGCGATGACACTTGCTTCTTGGACACCAGAAAAGGGCAGTGGGTGGCAGAGACCCCTCTCCCAGCCAGACGAAGTCACCACTGCGTTGCAGTCTTGGGAGGCTTCATTTTCATAGCCGGGGGCAGCTTTTCAAGAGACAACGGAGGGGATGCAGCTTCAAATCTCCTATATAGGTATGATCCCCGCTGTAACCAGTGGATAAAGGTGAGGCTTGAGCTGCATTATGTCTCTGTTTAAAGTCCTTCATGTTTGGAGTATGGTTTTTTTTTTCCTTTTTTTTTTTTTGTGGAAAGAAGGTGCTTATAACAATAGTCAGCATGTAAAAATGATGGAAAAATGACTCGTTTAAATGGGAAAGTGGCTACTTGAATCCTTTGTGTGAATGGTTTGATTACACACACACAGGGGAAAGAGTTTGGGTCAGCTTTTCAACCTCTTAAGAATTAGGTATCTGGTTTGTTGCAGTCGCTGTTCTGGACCTAATTCCAGCTCTTTCAAATGTCTTCTGAGAATAGTGCTAGAGGAAGCCTGCAGTGGTGACTGCTTCGTTCATCTTTCCCGAGCACTAGCACACATAAAAAAGAAAATGCCTCTGACATTTGTCAAATGTCACTTTGCTAAATGGCTCTTAGAACAAGCTATTTACTTCCTTCCAGTCATATTTTAAAACTTGCTGCCAGTGCAGAGCCTATAAAACACTATCCTGTGCCTGCCTTTCTGAACCAATATTCCTCTGTGATTCCCTTCTGGTGTTGACTGCTTCTGATAGACTTTTATTCAGGGAGTTTTGCAAGGTGACCTGTGTAACACCAGAACATTTATGGAGTGGCCCGTTTCTTGAATGCTTTCTGTCATCTCCTTTTATTGAAACAGAGTCGTATGTAACATGGTATTGCAAAAAAAACAAAAGTAATTTTTGAATATAGTAGAAGAGAAACAGTAGCTCCCCTTGTCAAATTAATGGGAAAAAAATAGCCTCGGATATTTATATATGTGTATATATGTATGCATACACACACATTAATCAACTTGCTAAGTGCATGTTTGAAGATATTAACGTGTCACTTTTTTTGACAGGTTGCCTCCATGAGACAGCGTCGTGTGGATTTCTACCTGGGAGCTATTACTGACATGCTGGTGGCTGTGGGTGGCAGGAATGAAAACGGAGCCCTCTCTTCAGTTGAGACCTATAGTCCTCAGAAGGATACCTGGTCCTATATAGCAGGGCTGCCAAGGTAACGGAGATAAGTTTGTGAAGTTGTCCTCTGTTTAAAGAGTGCTATTGAAGAGAGCTTACATGATTTTAGCAGATGAATGGGTATCAAAAAGAAAAATAATCAACATTGTAGCAGCAAGTAACATATGGGATATCTGAGCAAACATCTCTTACAGGCAATATGCTTTGTATCAACTGGATTGGTTTTGGTTTCTGTCTAGAGGTATTTCCAAAGGAAAGAAGGGAAAAGGGCTTGTAATTTTGCTCTCCAGGTTTTAATACTTTTTCCAAAAGTCACTCAGAGCAAAGTCTTTTCAGAGCCCCTGCTTGGCTCTTGATCCAAAGCATTTAGAATTGGCTTGGCCTTAATTTGTTGCCTTGCCTACTATCATTTTCCCTCTCAAGGTTTTGTCTTTGTTTTGTTGTTAATATGTTTTTTTGCAGATGATCCACATTTACCATGGTACCAGATATCCATGACAAACATGACTTCTCTCAAGTGTGAAGTCCGAGTTACAGCTGTGCTTTTGAGAGGCTTTAGTACCAAAGCTCTTATTGCAACAACAGCACAGGACGTAACTTGTACCTGGCATCAGTTTTTGGGTGGTGACTTTGTAAGACTGGTAGGAGAGCATCTAATCTGCAAGCAGCTATTCACATTTTACAATATTTCACATTCTTGAGAATTGCAAGGCTATGTGGGTGGTATTTTCACAGTGTCTAGAACCTGGGGCTTCAGCAGCAGTGCTTGTTTTTTTGGTGGCAACATCAACAAGATATGAGATTTCTTATTTCCTTAGCCCTAGAACTGTGGAGCTCTAGGCAGCCAGTGAAAGCACAGAAGGCTGTTAATTCTATTTTGGGTAGGTGCTGCAATGCGAGTCTGATCCACGCTAACAGCTGGGCTTGAGTGCTCTTAAGAAGAGGATGTTTTTTTTCCTTCTGCTCACGTAGGCAGATCTGGCAATTGAGGCTACACATCACCATCCTCCCTGGAAATCTGCATATGAGAGTGTCATTAGTTCCTGTGCCCTTTGGTTAATTGGGGTGACTTGTGAGTAACATCTCACAGAAGTTGAAGCACAGACACATTTCTGCAAAGAAATGCAAATGTGGCCTGACTGCCTTGCGTGCTGTTTAAACCAATGTCGTCAACAACAAAAACACTTCCATTAGAGCAGGGAGAGGTGGTTTTTCTTTTTCTTTTTCTTTTTTCCCTCTACTTGGTTACCTTTCCCCCCTCCACCATATAAAATGGTCTTTGGATAGGGTTTTGTGGTTGGCTTGAGCCAACCAGATTGTAAGCTGTCCGAAAAGGGGTAGTGTTGTCTGTGTTCCTGCTGCTTGCTGTGTGTTGCCTTTGGAAATTTTGCAGCTACACAAAACGAAACAAGTTTCTGTTCTTGAAGTGATAGGCATGTGTTGTTCTGTGGTGGCAGCTTGTATGTAGACGGTTAAGGTTGTATGGGCTGGGATTTTTGGAAATTATGTTGGATGAATATTTTGTTTGGAAACTGTAGATACGGTTTTTCTTTTCTGTCCCAAGAATCATGGCTTGCCAGATATGGGGAGATTTTGAGGGGAAAGGCAGTGGCTGCATCCTTGGCACAGAGGCCTCCTGTCACCTTCCGAGGTCTGTGTCCCTGTTCCTGTGCATGGGAACAATACTGCTGCTCAGAGGAAGAGCTGTTGTTTCCCCATCCGCTTTTCTTGGAAGGAGCTGAGCTGTTTTGACTGAATAGTTCTGTCTTACTGGAAAAGAAAGTGCCACATCCTGGGGCAGATGCTTAATGGGAAAAACTTCAGCCAAGCTATCTAAATGATGGAGCTGGTCCAAGTCTGCTACAAGTGAATCTTGCATGAACCTTGCTGAGGTTCATGGCTCCAGGATACCTTCCCCATTCCTAAAAAGAGTGCTGTATTTTATTTTTTAGATATTCCTCCTCCCTCTTTGGAAGCAGTTGCCTGCACAGTTTTCAGCCTGGAAGGGAACAGCAGTAGCTGAGTAGCTTGGCAGAGCACAGGCTGGTGCAGTGTTTTCTCATATTCAACAGACTTAGCAAAACTGTGCTGCAGGCACCTGGGAAATTAATCGTCTGGCCCTGGGTTAAAATTTGGCAGAATAAATGGAGAAGTTATATAAAGAAATGTGTTGGAACAGGTTAGTGAGTGATGGTAGCTGTTCTTCTGGTTATATCTTGAATAATCTTGCAAGGTTGCAACAGGTGGACTCCACAGTTCTGAATAACCACAACTCGCCTGGCCTCAGGTTGAAATGGGGGATTCCCAAAGTTTTAAGAGCTGGGCTGTGTGTGGTGTTCATTTTCTTTAATAAAGATAAATCCTGGTCCCGGATTGTCTAGAGTTTACCAAATGGTGTGACAGAAGCTGTGTCTTTTTCAGCTTTGTGACTGGGAAGCTTATTCAAAATTGCTGGTTGGTGCTAATATGTTCTGAGTGGAAACGTCTTTCTCCTTAATATCTCCTCTGCTCATAGAGGTGGTGCTTGTTGCTTGCACCTGGAGGGTGCCTGGGCCTTTTGTACTGAAATGCCCTGTTCTGTTGCATGTTTTGAAAGTGCCGCTGTTTCAACTACAGAAAGCACTCTTTTAGATTGCTTTGAATTTGTGTATGGTTTCATGCGGTTTTATATTAATCTGAAGCCTAATATTTGCAGTTTGGGATGAACTTCTCACAAATAAGTCTAGCCTAACTCTTAACTTGTTGAAACAGGTTATCTCCCTATATTGCAAAACAACAAATTCACACAGGCAATTTTCTTCAAGTACAATTGCCTTTTCAGACTAGTGTTTCACCTATTGTTGTTCACTGGACATACCTGTTGATTGAGGCAAAAAATAGAACTTGAGAGCCTTTTCTATAGCAGTCTAGGCTAGACTGCTTGTGTGGGCTTAAGAGGAGGTGTCTACCACTTGTTTACCCATATAGAATTCTGCTTTCCTGATGGCATAGGTAAAGATTTAGCCTCCATCACCCAGGATCAGGCAAGACTATTATCTCATGCTGCATCTGTGGAGAGCTTTCCAGGTGGAGGTGTCTCTATGATTAATCAGATAACAAACTATAGAATTTTTGAGATGTCTTTTTTGGATACGGTCTCATAGCTGTCTGTGAGGTTTTTCATTTTGATGCATGGTGTTTCTGTTGCCTTGTTTTTTCAGTCTTGCCTTTAAGCTTCTGAAGCAAGTGACTAAGTAGCAATGAGTTCTGTAGTGTTCAAGTTCTGCATGGATGGTGCTGCAGCATCTGCCCTGGGTGCACGACATGCTTCAGTCAAGTGCATGGCAAGGATATTGGTTTTTTTGTATGGGGAGCTTGTTAATACTATCTGATTCAGACACTGGTCAAGGATGAGAGACTTTGATAGCCCTCCAGAATAATAATAAACATCTTGAGCTTTTCTCAGAAGTTATTGTGCTTCCAGGGTAAATGTGGCTTTTCATTTGCATCTTTTTCCCTTGTCTCCAATGCGTTTGGTGCTTTATGTGCATGGAAGAAGAACAATTCATGTGGCTGAGACAAACCATTACCATGTGAAATAAAACCAGCTCGAGGTTCTATCCACATTGAGCTTTGAGCGTGTTCGGGCAGAGCTCAAAAGCATTCCAGGCTAAAGCAATGCTGAAATAGGTTGGTCTGCCATGCAGGCTGAGTTATCTTGAGTCCTGGGCTATGTAGCAAGGTAGCCGTGCAGCAGGGTGTGTATTTTGCTCTGCAGCCTCATGAGCATTAAGTAGTTTGAGCTTTTTTCATCAATGTGTGAGCCAGTTTGTCACGGCTGGTGCTGCAGCAACATCTTTTGACAGAAAAAGGCATGTGCAGGAAGGGTGTGTTCAGAGAAACTGAGGCTGCCCTTCGCCTTAGCCTCCTGCTTTGGGCTCAAAGGTTTAGTCAGAAATATCCATACATAAAATTAAGAACAAGCTCTCCAGAACTGGGTTTGTAGTGGCTTTATTACTGCCAATCACCAAGTTTTTCTCTTTGCCCTATGGAAATGGCATTCATGATGATAGTTTCCACCAGCTTAATTTGTCTTATTTCAAATATGGCCTCTGATCAGTAAGGCTTGGTAACTTGTTCTGAGGTGACTGAAGACATTATAACCCATATAGCAGATGTGGTAGAACAGATGGGTAGATCATGGAAAGGACATTAATTGTAATGTGCTTGTAAATAAACTGGGCTGTAAACACTGGGGAGCAAGAACTGATTCACCATCCTGAAGCTGTGGAAGGGGAAGGCAGTAGTAGTTCTCTTGTTTTTTATTTTTCTTGGCTAATCACTACTATTGAGTCTGACAGGTATCATGATTATTTCCTCTTTCTGTCATAGAAATCCTTGCTGAGCTGTGGATTTTTTCCTCTCAGGCCCTCTCAGACTGATCCAACCCAAGCCCTGGAACAGAAAAATGGGAGAAAAGGCCATGGCAACTAGAGCAGGATGGGTTGCTTCTGTTGTATGACACACTGTAGAGGATGCCTTATAAGTGCTTGTCATACCTTAGCACTCTGTAGTGATCAGGTATGAAAAGGATGCTTTGGAAAGTGACTGTTGCACCTTAGCACTCTGCAGCCACCAGTGTGATGTGGAGAAAAGCTACCGGGTGACTAACAGGATTAGGGATGCTCCTATCTGCTGTTAACTTTCTTGTTTAGTATCAATCCTTGTGAAATGCTGGCTATCTCACTAATAACCCCCAAGTACTAAGGTGTTTTTGTTTGCTTGCCTGTCCTAGGTTTACTTATGGCCACGCAGGAACCGTCTACAAGGAATTTGTGTACATTTCAGGAGGCCACGACTACCAAATTGGCCCGTACAGAAAGAATCTGCTCTGCTACGATTATCGCACAGATGTTTGGGAGGAGAAAAGGCCCATGATCACGGCCAGGGGGTGGCACAGCATGTGCACCCTGCAGGACCACATCTATTCCATTGGAGGCAGTGATGACAACATAGAAACCATGGCCCGTTTTGACATTCTGAGCGTGGAGTCGTACAGCCCTCAGTGTAACCAGTGGACCAGAGTTGCCCCTTTGCTGCAAGCAAACAGCGAGTCAGGAGTGGCAGTTTGGGAAGGCAAGATTTATATTCTTGGAGGCTACAGCTGGGAAGAAACAGTCTTCTCCAAAACAGTCCAAGTTTATGATAAGGAGAAAAACAAGTGGTACAGAGGAACAGACTTGCCCAAAGCCATTGCCGGTGTGTCCGCATGTGTCTGTGCATTGAAACCTAAAACAGATGACAAAAAGAAAAAGACAAAAACAAAAAAACATCAAGATCGAGGAAGATGACTGCTCCTGCAGAGCCGGCCTTCGAGCGTGGACTCCAGAGGAACTTTGTATTCAATTGTTTCTTTCCAGCCTTGATTCTTTCTTTGAAATGGAAACGAAAGTGTCTTCTGAAGCCTCAGAAAATGTACAGTTGAGTGTGGATTTTTTTTTTTTTTGATTGAGGTCATGTTTAAGGATAAAAGCAACAAAAAAACAACATCCAAAACCCCCTGTATAAGGGGTGAGGTGGCAAAAGAGGTTTTGCCACTTTCCTGAATGTTATAACATAGTCCTTTACCTCTGTGGTTCATGGCATTTCCATGCACATCTTATTCTATTGACGTTTTAAAGCTAAGTCTGATTTCTGGTGAGCTGATAGAAGGCAGAGTATGGAGTGTCCATTTGGAAGCTACCAAGGGGCTCAGACACATCTGCTAAGAAAAAAATGAAATGAAACTTGGACGTTATGTAAATATTGAATTTTTGTTGCATTAAATTTCTTTTACAGTATATTTTTGAGTTGTTAGTATCAGATTTCTGGAACACATGTTTATACAGAGAATATTGCTTTTGATGAATGCAGATCAGATCAGCTTGTTGAACAAATAACTGCATTATATTCCTGAGATCCAGAAGATGTTACTCTGTGGCTAAAGAACAAACGGGCTTGGGGTGGTAGCATTGTGAACACTGAAATTTGGGAAAGGTGACATAATTTTTGCATCTGTTAGTGGCAGGAACTGACATTTTTCATAACACAAGGGCAAGCTTTTCTTAGACTTCCAAACCTGCCCCGGAATGAGAGAAAAACTGCTGAAGGTCTTGAAGTTTTGAGGGTTTGGATGGTCCTCACAAGTAGCCACTGGGTGCTAGAGGGGTTGTACTGAATACACCTGCTATCAAAAGGCTGATTAACCCGGAATGATTAATTGGAGTTCAGGAATCCTGAAGGAAAGCAACCTGGATTTTTACCTGAACTAACAGCCCACCTCCCCTGGCCCCTCAAAACACCTTCAAGCTCAAAATATCTTTTCATGAAGCCAACCTTTTCTGATGGGCTTAGTGGGGACTGCAACTCAGGACTTATCAGGCATTTCTCGGAACTCCTTCCCCAGCAAAAAAGGGTTTAAAATGGAGAAAAGTGAAACATTCTCAGGGCTGTGTTTGGGAGCCAGATAGAGGGACTGCGAATTGCCTGCGACACGCTGTCCTCTGCATACCAAGCAAAGAGATTTCTGACCCAAGTGTTAGTCCATCCTCTACAAACACAGCTGATTCTGCTGCTGATATTAAAATTCCCCGACTGTCTGGCCAGCCTTTGGTCATTCACCCTGGGGCATTTTACAAATGCACCTCTGGTTTGGAAGAAGTTGATCCCAGCAATCTGATACAACTGCTCTAGTTACTGTAGTAATGCCAGGCCACAGACTCGTGTTCCTCCTTCCCAAAAGAAGAGCTTTCTAAGAAGTTTTTAAAAACTTTTATACTCTTTTATAGCACATTTTGCTAACTCAATCTCTTGTTTGCCATATATTCTGTTATTTACTATGGAAGCTACTGCTCTGTAATTGTGGCCCTGTTGCTGTCAGGAACTCCTAACTGGATGGATCTTTTGCTCTTTTTTGTAGCTGGTTGGGGCGAGATGCAGCTGTTGAAGCAGCATTTCCATTCTCAGCATTGCTAGGCAGCCAGCTAGAACTGTGACTATTTATTGTGCAGCCTCTTCCCTGAGAGTCCAGCTTCTCGGACACACTGATAAATTTTGCTTTAAATTTACTAAATCTTTATTTTCAGCTATTGGAGATTTGAGTGGATTTGGGGAGGTTGGGTTTAAAGTTCCACTGGGGAAATACTGGTTCCTTCTCCTACCCCTCTCAGTCTTTCCAGTCTCCCTTGCTGTACACTGGAACCATGTATTTCACATTTGCCTTTTTCTTATTTGTTTTCCATGCGGTTGCATATAGTTTATTTCCTGCTGCCCCCTTTATTTTGTACTTTGCACCCTTGTTACCTCATTAATTGGAAGAACACTAAGAAAACATTGATTTGCACTTAAAAATGTCATCAGATGCTCTTGTCATTTACAGACCTCCTAGTTATATTACAAGAATTTCCTTGTATTGAAAAAAGTACCTTTCAGTAAATTCTTGGAGTCCAGAAAGCTACAGGATTCTTTCCCAGTGCGAGGAAGGGATTTGAGAAAACTGGTTGTGAGATTAATTTTGTAAAAACTCCTTTTCTTTTTTTAATATGTTTAAAAAATGCCTGAGTTTTTCACTTGCATTAATGAATTTGCTTTACAGACTTTGTGCATTGCATGAGGTAATGGTTATTCTTTTTTTATCTTAAAAAGAATTTTTTGGTTATGACAAACATGAGTTTTTTTATTATACATATATGACCGAAATCCTTGTTATGTTGAATGATAAGTCCTACTTATCTTTTGGGGAAGTTTTTATGTGTAAGTATAGAACAAAAATTTCCAATATTTGCTTTGTTTCAGTTAATTGGTTGCTTGTTACTATATCCCCCCTTAATTAAATGTGCTTATGTATTACATTGATATCTGAAAAAATAAACCAAATTTAGCATATTGTATTCATCACTGTCTGACTTGTGTGGTGATTTAGTTGATGCTTTCTTTACTGATGAACTGGAAATAAGTCATTATTTTTAAGCTGGCATTAATATGAACTGCAGGCATTAGGCAGAAGCCTAATGTAACTGTTTGAACTGAAGTATAAAATATTACTTGGCTAATGCACATTTTTTTTCCCATCAAGAACAAAGGCTGTAAATGGATATATGACATCTCATTATTCCAGAGTCCTGGGGCATTCTGTGTGGTGTTGCTGTAAGAATATTTCCAGTATTAAAGGAAAAAAAAGGTTCTAATTTGCACGTAGAAAATCCCTGTTAATAAGTATTGCTGAAAGCACAGTTTGGCAGGTTCTCTCTGTAATATGGATGTTGCTTTACATAGCTGTGACTTAGCATTATTACTCAGGCAGTGTTTAAGGTAGCTTCAGAATAAGCCATCTAAATGCTGCCCTGTTCTGTTGAATGGATGTGCTGGAATTTTGCTAAGATGAAAGGAGGAATATGTAGGAGATGGATGAATTTCTAGTTTTATTTTCTGAGTGAAAAAAGGGTCTCTGCATGTGATTACGAGTGGGAGAGAAGGGGTGCATCCTTCCCGTCTCTTCTCCAGTTCTCTCTCAGCCTGCCTTCTGCACCTGTAAATTCCCCAGCCCTCATCCGTAATCTTTGTAAGACATTTTACCTCTTGTCAGGAAGCGCCGTTTTCTTCCTGCCCTGGGGGAAAAACAAATACTGCTCTGCCTCATCTTAAACAGGCTCTTAATCCAGATTCTGAGGAGAGCTCCTCTTGCCTGACACCTCGAAGCCAACACAAAACCCTCCCTTTTCTCTCCCCACACGCATATACGTGTGTTTTAGCATCAACATGTCAAGGAGCTGCTGCCTGTAAAACTAACGTTAGAAAAGAAAAATCCCTGGAGAAACCCTGGGGGGAAATTGCGCAATGGTGTGAAATGCAGTTGTTTTGAATGCTTGAGAGCAGTAAATATTTGTTTCCGAGTTGAAATCTTAAATCATGAAGAATATGCTTGAGTGCTTTTCCCCACAAGAAATCAAGCTGCATTCTCCAAGCATTGCAGAAACTGCAAAGACTTTGAACACTTGAGCACATGAGCAGTGTCCCCCTTGCACTGGACAAGTGGAAAACCAGAGTTTGACATGGCTGATGGTCACAAAGATGGAAAGGGACCTCAGGATTGCTGGCCAGCTTTTAATGTGTTAAACTCAGACGTCCTCTTAATAAAACATCTTTATTTGTGCAGTCTTAGCAGGAAAGAGGATGGAGTGGAAACAGAAATTAAGAAGAACCTTCTGGCCAGTTCCAGATCATTCTGTTCTTATGACCTTAATGAGTTAGAAGCTAATTACCCCTTTACAAACTCTGGTTTTGAGTTGTTTTGCAGACCGTCTAAGGCAGGTACGTCCCTACTCCAGATGGAAATGTGTTGTTGCTGTTGTTGGAAATGTGTTGTTGCTGTTGTGTACAAAGCAGAGCGGACACAAGCAAATGTCCCAGCTAGGCAGTTTCCTTCTCCTGCTGATCCCCCGCCGGATGGATGACAGACACACGGTCGAGCTGTGGGTTTGTTGATACTAAATCCATGTTAGAGCATCACACGGGCTCTTGCTGGGACTCAGTATAGCTCTGGGAGCAAAAATGTAGTTGTGTTTCTATCATGATGGATTCAGTCATGAGGAACAAGATGGTGAAAGGGAGGAATTTAGCGGTGAGATAAAAGTGCTTTTGAAACGGCAACTCTAAAATAGGCTGCACTGCATGAGAGAAGGCTCGTCCTCAAGGACGGATGAAACACAAATAATTCAGCCAAAAGGGCTGCATAGTAATTAGAACATAATAGAGTTAAGCATCCACACAGTCACTAAGGGCTTGCCTAGGCTTGAAATTTCATTCAGGCTAACTTGTACTATTTCACACTTAAGTTCCTTGAATCAACACAGTTGGTGTGTGTTACAAATTATCAAAAAGCTTAAGGAGTTTGGAGTCTGGTCTGCTTGAGAGCTCCAGCATCTGGAGCAAAGCACCTCCTGGGCTCCCGCATTTCCTGCTGGTGGCTGCTGCCTGCGCAGCCTTTGCTGCTGTGCTCCTAGGGCTGCCCTCTCCAGCCGCGGGGATGCCTGCTGCTCCCTTGTGCAATTCCAGGTCACCGAAAGTTCACAAATTTAGGACTAGGCAGCAAGCATGTTCCAGCAGCCAGGAAACCCTCCGTGAGGTTTTGGATTTTTTCCTTTCCGTCCCTGGAAGAGCAGATTGAGGGGCCCATCAGTTGCTTCAGTTCAGGAACCTCCAATGCGTGAACTGTTCACAACCCCTTC
Source organism: Nothura maculosa (assembly GCA_032353885.1). Taxonomy (NCBI): domain Eukaryota; kingdom Metazoa; phylum Chordata; class Aves; order Tinamiformes; family Tinamidae; genus Nothura; species Nothura maculosa. Next base: position 307,610 of record JAUBOD010000907.1, on the reverse strand, counting down.
ACCTCCTGTGCATTGCTTAGTCTTACGATATAGCGACATGACATCATAGGATAAGCCATCCAAAGCCATTCTGCGTTTTAGTGGAATGAGAACAATTCTGATAGCTTTTTTTGGGGGAGGGAGCAACCTGCTTGAAGTATTTTATTGGGCTTACTGGTTAAACAAGACAAGCCCTTCAGATTTCCAAAGATGCGATCCCCCACTGCTGTTGATCAATACTCAGAGGAGTTAAGCGGGTATAACAAGCTGTGAGTAACCTTGTTTCCCTGCCCTCTGTGAATCTTAGGAACATGGAGCACATTTGGGACTTGAATTAACTGCTGGGAGCCTGTGCTCATCGCCGCTGCATTCCCACAAATGCAGCCCATTCCCTTAGGTTGGATTGGGAATTCCACCTTCCACCAGACGAGCTCTGCGAGGGTTTTTTTTACTCCCTTATTATAACATGAAGCTTTTTCACGGTCCAACTAAAGTCTCCATTCACAGGATTCAGTAGTTAAAAAAGGGAAAAAAAAGAGCAAATTAACGATTTGTTCAATGGCTTCTTGCCCGGGGAGAGGGGATCAGTACTGCCAGAAGCGTTCAGTTATGACTCAGTCCCCTTAAAATCATGAGATGGGCTTAGTCACTTGTTATTTTTCCAGATACAAACGCCGAGTTCGTTATCGCTCTCCGGGATGATTCTCTTTTTTTTTTTAATTTGGGGACTTTCAAACTCCGCCTCGGCGGCGGCCCCGCCTCAGGGCGGCCGCTGTGGGGCGGCCCCGCGCGCCCCTGGCGGGCAATGGCCGCCCGCCTCGTGGCAACCCCCGGCGGCCCCAAACGAGGCTTTCGGGGCGGCCCGGGCCTCGTGGCCGCCGCGCAGCCCCCCGAGCCGCCCGGATCCGCCGCCCGCCGCCTCAGCGCGCGGATCCAGC
>JAUBOD010000907.1:295323-306593 GCA_032353885.1 Nothura maculosa | reverse complement strand
GTGCCGGTGCCGGGTCGGGCTGCGAGTCCCGGTGCCGGTGCCGGGTCGGACTGGGATCCGCGGTGCCGGTGCCGGGTCGGGCTGGGAGTCTCGATGCCGGTGCCGGTGCCGTGCGCTCCCCGAGGGGCTCGCGGGGCCGGGGCCGGTGCTGAATCGGGGTGGGAGCCGCGGTGCCGGTGGTGGTGCCGGGACGGACTGGGATCTGCGGTTTCGGTGCCGGGTCGGGCTGGGAGTCCCGGTGCCGGGTCGGGCTGGGAGTCCCGGTGCCGGTGCCGGTGCCGGTGCCGTGCGCTCCCCGAGGGGCTCGCGGGGCCGGGGCCGGTGCTGGGGGCGGCGGGGCCGGTGCCCGGCGGGGCTCGTGTCGCTCCGGCCCCAGGCGCCTCCTTTAGGGAGCCCGCGGAGCTTCTCGGTGGGTATTAAAGACAGCGGGGCGGGGAGGGGGAACTCGTGGAGGAAAGGGGGGGTAATTATTATTATTAATAATAATATTATTAATTTTCCCTCTTCAAGGGAGGTTGGCGGGAATCCCGTGGCGGGGCGGGAGCAGCCGGGAGCCGAGCGCTTAACCCTGCGCTCCGGAGCTCCCGGAGCCACTGCAGGGCAAGGAGCCAGATGAGCTCATCACCCTCATCATCATCATCCTCCTCATCATCACCCTCATCATCATCACCATCACCAGCCACAGCAGTAGCTGAATCCCGTTTCCCAACCCATCCGACATCCTGGACCTCAAGGGAGCGCCAGGCTTGTCCTAACAGCTTCATCCCTACACTCCAGCTCTTCTTCCATCACTTGGTGGCGCTGGGAACGTCTTCCATCAGCCAGGTTATTATCCCATTTTGTCCCTCATCCAGCCTTGGAGATCTCCCTCTGACCATCACCACTTTGACAGTGACAGCAAGGTGGCCCTGAACCCCATCCCAGTGGGAACCAAGGCAGGTTTTAGGGAAGCCAGTAAGATCCAGGTGTGTCACCTTGTCCATTGGCATCTCCATGGGGGCTTCCAGGTCATGTTGACCACTCTCAACTTCCCCATGAGTCCCAAAAAGCTCCTCCTATCTCCACATGGTTCGGAGGAGAAGCCACCACAGAGGAGTGAAGCACCGAGCAAGGGGTTGATTCCCAGCACCTTCCTCTCTCCTCCATCAGGAATGACATTCTCCATCAGAAGGGGCACACGGCCACATGGATAATCAGGAATGATGTCCCAGCTGGCCCCATTCCTGGTTGGCCTCTCTGGGCACCCCTATAGAGATGGAAAGAGTTGGATGAGGAGGGAAATGCTGGTTCTGCAGCACATGGATGGGGAGAGGAGCTGCTGAGGAGCATTGGGACTAGGCCTTGGTCATCTTCATGGTGTCCTCTCTTGTCCCAGGTGCCAGGAGCTGTCCTGGCATAGAGATGACCTCCCTATAGGACACATACATGCTACACCAACCTGCTCCAGAACAACTCGAGTTTCACCTCCAACCCTTAGGAAGCAGCTAATATCCACTCAGGAGGTGGATTAAAGCTGAAACTATGGGAAACCATGGGAGAGAAGCCACCTCCTTCCCATGGTTGCCAGTGTCACCCTTGAGCTCCTCAAGACGATCATTGTGGCCACCTCCACAATCGGTTTCTTGTGTCACCTCTAGTCCCCTTTGGCTGTGAGAAGCTGCTGCATCCCCTTTTCTCTTCCCATCCTGATAAGGGATCAACACCAAGAGCTCCTGAAGGAGCAGCCATGCTCGGGATGCTCGGAAGGGATGTAGGAGCCAAGTATTCCTCATGGAGCAAGTGTTTTCCATGCGCCTGCAGGCTGGGTCACCTGCGCTCCAGGGACCATGGCTCAAGGCAATACATGTCCCCAGGGGCTCCATGGAACTGCAGTAGGAGCCAGGAGCACATTCCAGCATTTAGGAATGCCTGTTCTCCATGCAAACAGGCAGGACTACTGCAGGCAGCAAGGAGGCTGCACCGAACGCAACAGCTCCGGCAAGGCAGAGTTTTCCAAGCAGGGATGTGGGAATGAGCTTTGCACAGGCTTAGGATACCCTCTACAGGCCAGCACCGGCCTCCACACAGTCCAGATCCAAGGCTCCAGGCTCCCTCCTGGAGGTCTCCACAGGTCCCCATGTCCCAGCTCCAAGGCTGGGGGACCAGGAGGCTCCATGGGGACCTGCCAAGCTGGAGAATGAATCTGCTCCCCTCTCCAGCAGTGGGTTTTCCACTTAGCACCAAGGGTGGAGGACGTCTCTACAGGGACCTTCTCAGCTGCAGGACCTCTATGTTCAAGGGTGGTGGAAAGAGAAGACAGTTTTAGGGCTCCAATAAGTACAAGAAGGGAAGAAGAAGGAAGAAGCGCGAGGGATTTCCATAGCAACGGGTGCCGCCTCGGCTTTCCTGGGATTCATCTTCCCGGCATTCGGATCATCCAAGGTTACAGTGAAATGCAGCAAAACACAGGAGCCTGATGGGCTTCTCAGATGGATCCCTAGCCCCATCCTCCCTTTGGGATTTCTTTTTTGGGGGGATATTTGGGCACCAGGACTTAGGAATTATACAGAGACAGGTGGCTGAGAAGTGGCTTGTCCAAATGGGAGGGTGGGTAAGGAGAAGACATCCTTGGTGAGCTGGTCAAACGGGAAGTTTCAGCTGGATAAATTCAGGTCAAAGAGTGAAATACGATGAGATTGGGGCTTCTTGTCTGGAGACCTCCAAGAAGAGGTTTAGCCCGTGTCCTTAACCATGATATGCAGCCAATGTCCCCTTGCTGCAAAGGACAGCAGGGGGAGATCGAGCTACTGATTTGCGGCCCTATTCGGAAGGGCTGGGTGCTGAACACACAGAAAGGCAGCTGAGGCCAGAGGAAGGAGCTTGAACCCCCTGAGGAGCCTCCTGAGAGACCCCTCCCCAAGAAGTCCCCTGAGGAACTTCCAGAGGAGCCTCCTGAGGGATCTCCTGAGAAGCCCTCTGAGGAATCTTCTGAGGAGCCTCCTGAGAGACCCCCAAGGAGCCACCTGATGAACCTCCTGAGGGTATTCCCTTAGGAACTTCCTGAGGAGCCTCCAGAGGGACTTCCTGAGAAACCCTCTGGGGAACCTTCTGAGGAACCTCCTTAGGAACCTCCTGAGGAGCCCCCTGAGGAACCTTCTGAAGAGTCTCCTGAGAGTCCCTCGAGGAGCCTTCTCAGGGCCCCCCTTGAGGAGATTCCTGAGGGCCCTTCCAGAGGAGCCTCCTTAGAATCCTTCTGTGGAATCTCTTGAGAAGCCCCCTGAGAAGCATCATGAAGAACCTCCTGAGGCCCCCCACAAGGAACCTCCTGAAGAGATCCCTTAGGAACCTCCTGAGGACTCTGGTGAGGAATCCCTGAGGCAGAGCAGCTCCACGGGCCGCAGGGCGGTGGGACCCAAGGGGTGACACTTGGGTGACACCCCGAGGGACACGAGGGGACCCGATCCCGCCAGCGCCGAGGCCGTGGGGACACCCCGGCCCCCGCGGCCGCGTCCTCTGACAGGACAGGGCGGAACCCCCCCCTACTTATAGAGTGTCTCATGAATATCCAATGAGGGGGCGTGGCCTCGGTGGGGCTCATGAATATGCAACGCCGGGGACGGTTGAAGCGGGGGGCGTGTCCCCCTCATGAATGATGCATGAGGCGGGCGTGGCCGCGCGCCGCGTCCCTTCAAAGTGTGAGAAGATGGCGGCGGCGGGGGCAGCAGCGTGAGGCGCCTGCGAGACGCCGAGCTCCCCAGCGAAGCGGGGCGCCATGGCCGTGAACAGCGCCCAGGTAGGGGCGGCCGCCGCGCTGACCCCCCGCGGGGGACCCGGGGCCCTTTCCGCGGCTCGGTGAAGCGGCCGGGCCCCGCGGCGCGGCTCGCCGGAGGGGGGAGCGTGGTGGCCGGGACTAGGCCCCGGGCGATTCTGCAGCCTCATGGAGCCGCCGCGGGGCCGGGGGCCGCGGCGAGGTCCGGGGGCGCTGCCGGCGCCGCTGCACCCGGGGGGAGGGCCCCGCCGGAGCCCTCCCTGCGAGGGGCTGTCGGTGCTGCCCCCCCACCCGCGCTGTGCAAAAAAAAAAAAAGGGGGGGGGATTTGGGGGCCGCTTGATAGTCGGGTATTATGTGTGGAGCGGGGAATTGCGGTAGGAGATACTCTAAAATGGGAAAGAAAAAAAGGAGATTTGTAAATGAATCCTTTCCCCCGCCCAAAGCCTCCGCAAACGGCGACGCGCCCGAGAGCCGCGGGGCGGGGGGGGAGGTGGCTGCGGAGGGGGGTGACCCCTGCGACCCCCCTGCCCAACCCCCCCGCCAGGATTAGGCCAGGAATAACAAAACCCGCGGCCGCCCCGGCTGCACCGCGAGTTAAAGCCCGCGTTTCCTGCACCTCGTCTGGGCTGTGCTTGCAACAAAGCAACTAGTTGAATGGGTCCAGGGTCATTTTATTTCTTTTTTTTTTCTCCCTCTTCCCAAATGAACTTTAAAGCCAAATTTTCTGGCAATATAAAGCTGCACTGGCGTGTATAATTGCAAAACTTTGTAGAACTTTATTTCTGGCGAGTAAAGAGGTTTAGAAAACGTGCTAAGCTTAGCTTTACTAAAGAGCAATGTAGTATTTACGTGAAGACTTTTATTGAAATTTTAAGTCTTTGAAATACAATGATATGTGATCCCCTATTTTCTGCACATCGACTAAAGTATTCACTCATAGTGAGATTGTACCCTTTTGGTGCTGACTCCTTCAAAGCAAAGTTTGCAACTGGTGAAAACTACTGGGACATTTTTTTAATCAGGAATGATTTTATTTTTTTAAGAGTTCACGTCTTTTTGTGGTACATGTCCTGAGGACAATTCTAGTTTCTGAGCTTTGTTAAAATTGAATATATGAGTCTGTGATTGTAAAACTGTGTATTTTTTTTAGCTTTTCTTTCACAGTAGAGGAATCCAGTCTGGTTCTAGTGTGTTGCTTGATTGACCGTATGAATGATTGACCGTATAAATGAAAACTAGAAAGCAGCACATAGCAAAGAGGAGTGTGGAAGAGACTGTCCAGCTCAGAAACTGTTTCATACTCTGCTTTCTCCTCCTCTTGAATACTAGAGAGCAAAATACTAGACAGCAGTGCACATAATCAGTTTGATAAAGCTGTGGGATTTTCATTGCAACTCTTTAGTTTCTTGATTTAGAACAATAAAGGGCAATTTTGTGTCTGTACTTAATTAAGTTGCCATACATCTTATGTTGAAACACTGCATAGCCATAATTAAAATGAGACTGCAGATTCATCTTTTTTTTTTTTCTCATGGTTCTTGTTTTTTGTTTTGTTGTCAAGTGAAAGTCTTTGGATCTGGTCCTTTGTAGTTACTTGCTGTCAGTGCTGTGCTGTGATCAAACCATCCTGTAAGGAAAGGTAGGCATTTAGGTCTCTGGAGGGTTGCTGCTTACACTTGTGTATAAATCAGGATATGAATCTGAAGGGATTTTTTTTCAGCTTATGCTGCCTTTATGTCATTAAGCACAGCCTCTTGTGACTTTTTTTTCCCTAATATATTATAAATTGTTTATTTAAAAGATGCTTTATGTTTGTATGAGCATGAATTCTAGAGCAACGTAGAGCTGTAATGCTGAAACAAGATAATATTTTGTATTTCTTTGGATGGACAACATGAAGATAAGCTTAGGGATGTAGTTGTGCATTTAGAAATTTGCATTTGCTTTTAGAATGACGGGTTGAAGATTATTAGAAAAATTTGACAGAGGATTTTGACAAAACTCATATTTTAGACACAAGTCTGAATAACACTATTCATTATGTTCATTTCATAATGTGTCGTCCTAGGCAGAAGTACTTAGTTGGCCATAATTGAGGCATTTTGTTGTCACTTGGGGAAAAAGTCTTGCAGAAAATCATATTCCTCTAAATACCATAAAATGTGCCATTAGGCTTCTAGTAATTAATGGATGCATGTAGGGGTATGCAGAAGTAGTCAGAAAATTGGCTTGCATACTCTGAACAAGTGAATCCTGCAACACGACCATGTCAGATATTTTGAAAAGGGGGATTAATTTTGCATGGCCAGCTATTCAGAAGGTTCATCAGTTTATGATAGTGCAGTTCAGATATACTGGACATTTGTACCCCTTGTAAAAGAGGTACATTTGTACTCCGTTTGTATCCCATGTGGCTATTTCATAATCATTTAATCAGATTCTTAAGTGTTGCTGTCAGGCTTCTGGGTGTGTTCTGAGTATATTTAAAATCGAAGATATTTTTTCTTAAGGCAAGCTGTAAGTTAACCTGTTGTATCTCTACAAGTTCTGGATGACACTACAGATAAGAGCTGATTAGCACTGGATAAAATTGAAACCATTTTTCAGATAGGACGTTTAAAAATCCTTTTAAAAAAGGAAAATTTAACAGATATTTCTCTGCTTAGAAATAGCAGTCCTCTGTAAGAATCTTATGAGCTTATAAGTTGTTTCGGTCACTTTTTATCCGTTTTTAATAGAATGAATGAATTACTGTAAAGACTTCATCTGTAAATCCCATTTAAAAAAAAGGGAAGGATACCAGAATGAATCAATGAATCATTTATGCTTGTTTTTTTTTTTTTTCCTGTTAGTCTACTTTCAAATGAACTTACTACCACTCTAAATATACCCTAAATAAGTTGGAGTAAAAACCAGTAGTGTTGCTGTTCCGAAAAAGCTGAACAAGCTCATAAGCTGCTCATCCTTCCCCAAGCCTGTATCTGGCCTGACAACCAGAATAACTGGAACTCAGAATACAACGTGCAATTTGACTCCGTGAAATCCTGCACTGCAAACTCCCTCTTTTATGGCTGGCTCACAGTGTTGCTCCCTGTCACAGGAGTCGTTCCGTGTTCCCTTAAGCCTGTGCTCTTTCTGGAATAAAACAGTCTGTAGCCACTTACTCCTGTCCTATTTTTATATTGTTTTGCCTAGGATTTGTGAGTAAGATAGGTTATGAATTTTGTCTGCCTGAAAAATAATCCTTATAAAATGGTTGTTATCCAGTTAGGTTAGTTTCTTATGCTGGCTTCCTTGTGTCCAAATGTATGTTTCTAATGTGATAGTGACCTTACTGGTAGGATCAAGTAGTTTCAGGGAGGACAGTGTGGATTTTTTTCTCAATGTCCTGAAAAAATACTGAAATGGATGTGTCTGAAGGGTGGTACCCCAAGCATAAAATGGAAAGGTGTCCTGGACAAGCCCTGCTCCTGGATGGGTTTGGAGAGGTGTTTGAGTGCAGCATCATATTGTGATAGCTGCTGCTTCTCACCTATCCTGCTGGGTCCTGCTTTTGTCTTTTAAAGGAGTAAAGCAACTGGATTCCTTTGTACCCTCCTTTCTGCCTCCAGCTTTTTCTTTTCTCTTTCCCTTTTCAGAATCCCTCATTCTTTGCTCATGCTTCCTTGTTTTGACCTGCTGCTAGAACACTTATCCTTATAGAGAGAAGCTTTTGTGATCTCAGGCTGCAAAAGTAGCAGCCAGTTTGGGTGGCCAGGAGGTATCATTTGTCTTTCTAAAATGTGAATGATAAATCCATGCGGAATTGTGGGCTGGTTGATTTAGGAAGGAAGTCTGGGAAAATTGACATAGAGCTTAAATTTGAATGCCAACATGCAAATAAAATAATTAAAAACGCGACAGTTTTTCTGAGTCGCTGCTATTCTGTGAATTTTAGCCTATAGCACTGGTTTGGAAACTTTTTAGAATGGATCCAGCCATTTGCATATTAATATGTCTAGGTTTTGTAGACAGTTGCCTAAAACTGTGTCCATTCATGTAGCTATTGAAATATTTGTAGTTCTGCTGTAGGTAAACCAGGCTGTTGAGCTTCTGTTTATTGATCAGCCTGCAACATGCAGCATCGTACAAAACAGATCTGTTGTAATAGAACTTGCTGGCATTGGGCCATTGGATTATAGTCATTTGTCACTCTAATGCCATTTCAGCAATGTGGATGCTCATTTCCAAAGAATTAAACATGCTACAACTGCAGTTTTTCTTTTTAGTGGAAGTATTTTAGGTGTTATCGCTAAGCGTGCAATGTGGGATTATGGAACAAAGGACTGTGCTTCACGATGAAAAAATTCATGTGTGTAAATGTGTGTGGATACATATAGCAACACTATAATGGAATAGTCTGCTATTTTATATTGGGATGATAAACCCTGCTTTTTTTGTTTTGCAAAACTAATTTTGAGGTTAAGATAACTTATGTTATTGGGAATATCACTTAGTATAATATTCCCAATAAAAATGAATTAATTACTGTATTTTTTCCTTATTTTTTATCACTGTAAATAATCTTTCAAGATAGATTTCTTGAGGATATATCCATTGGCCCCCAGGAGAGGGGCAGAACTTTCAGGAGAAAGCAGAACTTTCAAGTATGGTATTCTTTTTAATTTTGTATTTGACTCCTAATACTCTATTTAATTGTGTTCGTCCCTGGTGCTTTAAATACTTATAAGAGCTTTCTTTTCCCCTTGTTTGACATCACAAAATCTTTAGCACGTGCAGTAAGTTTCTTTTCTTTTTTTTTTTCAATCTGTAGTTAGATGGGAGGTAGTATAAATCACACTAGCCGTGGCACAGTGATTACATTAGGCTTATTTAAAGCATACACCTTACTAAAAAAGTGCTGTATGTTTCATTTAAAACCAAGAAAGAGTTCTCCAGTTCTTCTGATAGTTATAAAAATTACTGCAGTAGAAACTAAAATATAATGATTTGGGAGTTCTTACTGTTTGCAGAATCATATGTGAATTCCCATCCACATAGGTAAGAGTTCTTTAAAAAAACTTTTTATGTGTGTTTTTTCCCCCCTTGGAATTCTGTAATCTAAGAAAGAAGGGCGTGTGCAACAACTTCCCAGTTAGTTTTAGTGTTACATTCAATGGAAATCATCAAGAATTCTCCAACTTTTTTTTTTGAAAAAGGGAGTGGCAATTGCTTTGAGGAGGACGAGGTCAAATGTCCAATCTATAAGAACCTATACATCATCTCTGTAAAGGTCATGAGAAAGGATCTCTTATATTTCAAGTCTTCTACAAGACTCCTCTTATTTTTGTTCTATTTGAACTAACCTGAACATACCAGCAGCCATAGAAACGTTGTATACCCTCAGTGCGTGCTGTTTCACACATGTAGAGCTTACAGCAGGTAGTTCACAAGTATCCTGCCTTATTTTTTTCCATGCCAAGTTCCAGGTTAGTAGTGGATCTACAAGTGCAAATTAGAATGTAGAAATCATACTTTCTCATTACAAAGGAAATGAAGACATTTAGCATGAAAACATGTTATTGTGTTTAAGTGGTATTTTTCTGCAGGTAGATCGTGAGGATTCATGAGGATTTACCAGTGTTCCTGTGTGCACATATCTATCTCAATGGGAACATGAAAATTTTCTCTTTACAGTGTGTAGAAAAACTTTTTTCAAGTTGGCTTAAGATAACCTGCTTTATTAGCAGTGCAGACAGGATTACAGGGTTATCGGGTGATAAGAATTAAGTTTTTCGGATGTGTTGACTTTTGCTGTGTGACTTTATCAAGACTTGAAATTATATGTCTGATGCCAAACCACAGGTTATCCCCCTCCCAGTTTTCTAGTGAAGAGTCTTTGTGCGTCTGCTACCCCTTGGATCATGCTCAGTATAAGCCTTAAGGAGGAAAATGAGAATTTACTTTCTTTACAAAATGGAAGTGAATGAAACTGGGCTGGGACAGCAGAAAAGGGGAGGAAGAGGCAAATTGATAATCCTGATCTCTAATTCTTGATTCTTTCTGCAAAGCATCTGGATGCATAAAGAGGAAAAGTAAATTCAGTCATTTAAAGGAGAAAATAGATTAATCATGACCAACCAATGTTTTTTGTACAATAGAGCTACATAATGTAGTCTTTTTGGCTTTACAAGATGGATATATATGGGAAAAGGAAAAAAAAAAACATACAGGAATCCTGAGCACAAATTACTATTGAATTGTAAGAAAAATCTAATTCCCTTGAGTTGCATCCTACTTTAGTCTATCTGTTAAATCATATGGTCTCTAATAATAGTGGTTACCAAAAAAAGCAAGAAATACTGTTGTAATGTCTCCAAAGCCTAGAAAGCCTCACTCGCCTTTCTTTCCTGTTTTCTTCAGGGTACATCTATATGCCAGTATTTAAAAGTTTTATTCTGTGGAGCACTGTTGTTAAGTGGTATAAAGGTGGAAGGAAGTCACAAATAATTTATGTAATTCTCAATATTTCATTTCTTCTCAACTTAAAACTATAATGTTAGTTTACCAGGTCAGTGTTGTCTGGTTGTCCACTATCATAGGCTATTGCTCCTTAACAAGAGCTTGAAGTTTCCATGAATTGAGCATAGTGATAGTTCCGTAACAGAACTTGAGGCGACAAGTAAGGGTTTATGCTCTTAATGTGCTTTCATAGTAAGCAGGAATTAGCTACATAAAATTATCATCCTGGAATGGCAAGCAACAGAACATGGAAGCACAGCAGAATCATAAAAGTGTAAAAGAAGACTAGTCAGCTTTTAGAGCAGAAGAAATAAAGCTGTTAAATTTGCTCGTGTCAACAAGTTTGCACTCACGGTCTTTTGAACCTGACTTTTGTTCAGATGCAGAATTGGATTGCAGTGGTCACTCTTGTTGCTGCCTGTCAAAAGGGCTGTAAATACTCGCTGCCGGCTTGGGCTGTTTAGTTCTGATTGTTGCCAAAGAACCAGTTTCCATAATCAGGGAGGTTAAAGGCAGCACACATCCATTACATCTAGTGCTAATGATTGCCACATAAAGCCTGCTGTGGGTTTTCTGATTTGATATAGTTGCATCCTTAAAGTGGAAATTTCCTGGAGTTCTTGTCCATTCACTCCTGGAATAGTGTATTAGGCCAAGTATTATGCATTTCCTTTTCTTTGTGCTGCTGCTGGTAATGGCAGGTACCATGATCAGAAATTACGGGAGGCTAAATGAATCCCTTCCTTGATTGTGTGTGGCTTCATGCGTGTACAATATTTCCATATTAGCATGCCTTTACAGTTTGTCTGATTATTTTTTAATTGTTTTTCCAATGGTTTCTCTGGCCTAAAAATTTGGGCTTGGCCAAGAGCCTGTCTGTTACAGTGTTTTATTTTGCATAACAAATATTGAATATTTGTGCTTCAAAATTATTTCATGATTAGCACAGCAGCTTAATATGTTATCTCTGAAGGTCAGTTCCCAAGTATCAGAGTCCAGTGCATCCGTGTTTATGGAGCA
>JAUBOD010000907.1:271503-282417 GCA_032353885.1 Nothura maculosa | reverse complement strand
GGCGGCAGCCCCTCTGCGTGGGTGGATTAGCAGGGCTGCAAAGCAGAGCAGGTCACTCCCAGGCTGTCCCTCTCCCTGCACATCAGGTAGCTCCTTTCCACATCCCTGCCCTGAGGCTGTTGGGTTTTGAAGGCATTTTAGGCATTTTTCTCTGTTTAGTGATATACAGTCAATGATTACAGAGTAGTTTCTAGTTGAAATTCAGGCGCTTGGTAATACGAGTTAGAGAAATGAGGTTGGTATCGCGAGACTTTTGCTTAATTCTTTTCATTTTGACATATTTGGTTGGAATAATGCATTGTTTTGAAATTCAACTTCCTTTAGTCCTGCTAGTAACAAAATCAAAACTTAATCCATGTCAGATGTTTTTACTTCTGAAATTAATAAATAAAAGTATTGGAGGGATGTGATTAACATCTATATTTACTTTTTTTTTCTCCCTATTATTTGCCATGAAATTATGTTCTGAAACTTTATGTGATTTTTTTTTTATTTATTTTTCATTTATTTTTCCCAAGCTGTTTAAGATTTTTTGTATATAGTTATCTATGATTGATCTTATTACTTTGTAATATTTTGTTACTGTATGTGTAAGTCAGACCTCAACACATTGAATGCTGCTTACTCTTCCTTTGATATTAAAGCTATGTGCCCTGTAGATTCTTATTTATTCACTTCTCTATTTCTTTAAAGTCAGCTGACTTTTCTAAAAACTGTTTCAAGAAGCCTCAGAGTTTCAGAACGGTTCTGCCTACATTGTGGATCTAAAGGTTATGCCCTATTTTGTCCTCAAGTCAGGTTTACTTATCAATAACAGTTTTCGTTAGAAACTGTTGCTGCCCTTTTCTTGTATTCAGTACTCATTAAAATGAATTTCTGTGATAACAAGAATTTGTTACGTGAAACGTAAGTTGCACAAAATATTCAAGCTTTGGAAAAGGATAATGGTGTATCTACTCAGTAATTTTGAAATGTAGTACCTAGTGTCTGATTCTCTTGTAATATACTTACAAGTATGAAATTTGTTTTTAGCCCCCTTGGTCTTTGAGAAAGCAGATGGGTTAAAACTGATGGTTTTGAAACAGTAACATGTCATAGAAAGACCTGCAAAGTATTTAAAGTCTTGTTTTAGTGTTTGTCTTAAGAATTTGAGACTGGCGAATTTCATGAATTTTACATCCTTAGGTGATACTCGTGGAAGCAGTTATAGCTCAAATATTGGGTATTAGGAGCTGGTGTATCTGTGGAACTTGCTCATAGATATAGTACTTTGACTGGCAAAACACTGTGATACTGCAGCCTACTGTGAGAATAATTATTAGCATTTATTTAAAAAGCATATCAAAGTCCAAGGATAATATTTGTGGACAGAACTTTTAGTAGAGTATCCAAGTACAAGCTGAAGGTAGTGACTTGCTTTGACATGTATCTGTGGTACTAGTTGTGATATAGTTAGGTAGTCGCCAGTCATAGATAGATCAAACTATTGATGAGTCATGAGTTCCAAAACCTGTAATTTCAGTATTTCCATACTTTTTTTTTTTTTTTTCCCAGTAATGAGTATGGAAAATCTTTGCAGACACAAAAAGAAACACTTAATCATTTCACATGTGGAAATTAATTTTTGGAAAAGTTAAACTTGGACTGAAAAGGTTGACTTTAGAAGAAGTGAGGCATTAAATATTGCATTTTATTGTTTATATGTGTATCCTGTAATTAGCTTAGAATATTGCTAAAGTCATTAGGCTTTAATAGGCATTCTTAATAGGTCAATTTAATGGATTTTTCTTTGCAAGAAGCAGTGCAATGGTTCAGAATATTTATACCCAGTATTTATACTCGATTCAAGGAAAGCTGGATTGTACGCTGTCTTTTTCCATGAAGATGGATCTTTTTAAAATGATCTTCGGAATTTAGATAAAGGTTAAGAATAACTTTAGTGTGAGATAATGTTGGTTGCATTTTTTGAATTACAGAGAGGTAATTTGTTCTTGTTGTTTTTTTGTAGCTTGTTTGTTACATTTCATTCACTAACTGACTTCCACTTTCTTTTGTCCAGGAGAAGAGTATCAGAGAATTGAATTTGGTGTTAATGAAGTTATCGAGACAGAGTCAACTGTACTAAACAACACTGACTACAGTATTTCAAGTACTCTGAATCCTCAGGCTCCGGAATTTATTCTCAGTTGTGCCCCTACTCAGAAAGCCCCCGATGACACTCTTAGTGAAACCAACTACAACTCCATTGACTGCCAATTCTCAGATCCAGCCCTTGCTTTGGACAGCGGTTCTAATGCTGAAAACGATGGCTTATCTGGAGGCCTTGGGCAGAGGGAGCGTAAAAAGAAGAAAAAAAGACCGCCTGGATACTACAGTTACTTGGAAGACGTCAGTGATGGCATCGCTCCCCCTGAAGCTCTTGTAAATGGCCATGCAAACTCGTCGGGACTGAACAGCATAAGTGCAGAGGATACAGAGCTCGCGGGAGAGGGACCATCCCTGGCCACGCCGAGGACTTGTAACAGCCCTGATAATTCTGTAGACTTCATTAATGAAGCTGTGTCTGATGACTCTGTTTCTAGCGCACTAGACAATACCAGGACTGCAGGGCAGCCTGAGGTATGCAGTGTTACTAATTCTGAACAGTTTTGCATCCCCTCAGAGACTGGCAGAGATAGCCCTTTAAGGACAGCTGTTGTACAGTCTTATGCTGGTACTGATACTACTGAAAATCTTGGCGTTACTAATGGACAAACACTTGAATCCTCTGGTGAGGACACAGCTGCCAATGGGGTAGAATTGCACACTGTGGAAAGCACTGACTCAGACCAAGCGAAGCCCGAGGAAGCTTCACCTACTACTGAGACAACAGTCCCGGTTGCAGTATCAGGCCCTGTTAATCAGCCTACAAAATCGTGGGCTAGTCTTTTTCACAATTCCAAGCCCTCTGCTTCCACATCTGTGGTCTATGTTGAAACTAAGTATACCCCTCCCGCCACCTCTCCTCTGGTCCCTGAAAAGCAGGTTGAAGTCAAAGAGGGGCCTGTTCCAGTTTCAGAGGATCCTGTAGCCATAAAGATTGCAGGTATAGTTAATACACACGAGTGGTTATTGCAGTAGAAGGGAATTAACTTTGCTTATGAACAGGAGTGTACAGTATTCATAGGGAAGAGTCCTCTGTTAACGTTGTCATCAAGGTGAATGTTATTATGAGGTGAGAGATGCGTTACCCCTGGGAGTAAAAAATTCAACAATAAATTGTCGTGTTCTTGTTCAAAGTGAAGCAAAACTGCTGCTACCTGTGAGCAATGTGCTTAAGTGAACTGTGGTTTTAAATGCGTCAGGTAAATGTGTTTGTATGCTGTTGTGATGGGCAGAATACATGAGAAAATCTCACACGGAAATGGTATGTCATGTTATGCAGCATTTATGATCTTACCGTAATGTGTTCCAGGAAAGAAAGGAGTGTTATTTATGCCAAAATAACTGAAATTCCTGAAGTTTTTAGAATTCCTTAAGAATAATCATGAACAGACCAGAGGATACTTCAGCAAAGATAATATAAAGGCTTTGACTGCTGGAACTGTCCTATTTAGGGTGCTTATGATTAATGCTAAAATGTGCGTGAGTGATTTTTGCAGATGGTATTGAAAAAAATAGCCATTTAGCTATATTTTGTGTCACTATCTCATGGGTATTTGAACAAACTTTTAGTTTAAATCTGTGAAACAGTCCATACATACAGAGACTTGTCCAAAATATTGATTTATGCAACAAACTAGTTTGTAAGCACAATGAAAACCAGCAAATGACAGTTTCAAGTTAAGGTTGTTTTCAGCTCGAACCAGAAGCTGACCTGGACATTTCTCTTCAGGAAGCTCTTCCTCAGTCTGTAGTGATTTCATTACCCAAGATGACCCGTTCAGGGGTTATCACAATTATACCAATTTCTGTGTACATTGACTTAATGTTACAAATGCAGTTAAGGGTATAGAAGTGTGTATGTGAAGGCGATTATGGTCTGTATGCACTCACACAATTAGACTAGGTTGTACTTGAGAATCATAAGGTATCGTTTGGTAGTGAACTATTTTGTATCAACTGTAACCCAAGAACTATTTAGTTGAGGTGAAAAGACTTAAGTCTTGCCCAAGTGACTTCCACTTTAACGTTCAGGACATTTCTTCTTTTTGTAGTATTCTCTTTGCCACCAGGTGGGAGCAGAGCTTTTTGCTTTGCCTGTAATATGTTAAAAGAGCAATATGAATTTTATACATTTTTTCCTACCTTGACTCTTGAATGTTTTTGCAGAGAAATAATCTGAGTGTAGATCCTATTGAAAAGGAATCGGAGATGATTTTTATTTTTGGCTTTTTTTTATATGTGCTCAGTACCACATGGGTGCTCTATATAGGTAAAATCTCAGGTCTAACATACTTAGAGTTTGCAGATACCAAGTTTAGCAGATCTGAGGAGTCTGTGTACAGCTGTTACTTAGAATAGGTTCTCAAGAGCCAAGAAAGCAGTTTACTTTTGCAAATTGCTTCTTTTGTGACTTAATTTCATCAACTGCTACTAGGGAGTTACGGGCTCACAGGCCACATTTAAACCTTTTCATGTGAGTGTTAAGACTGTATTTACAGCTGCTTGAAAATATTATTTGATTCAACCTACAAAAGTCTGTGGCTTCTTCGTCCTCCTATTTGAAAGATTTAATCCTTTCTGCATGATCTGGTTACTCTTCAGTGCAAGTAGAGATTTGTTTTTTTCCGAGGATTGACAGTGACAAAACTACTGCTTAAGGAAGAAGTCTGAACAAGGCCTAGAAAATAATTTTAAAACACTTAATTTTGTCCTTAAACTTTATGGAAAAAATGTTGGAGAGTTAATATTAGCAAGCCTCTCTTTTGTAAGAGGCTTTACTGGCAGAACATTAAATGGGTGAGAGTTGCTCCTGACGGAAGCTCGGAACCACTGCACTTGGTTTGGCAACGCTCGAGGAAAACTCTTGCAGGAATGGTGGAAAAGAGCAGCTGCGGTGCTTGCATGTGGAAAAGGGATGACCCTATCAATTATAAATGTGTTAATTTAGGTGATAGAAAAAAAATTAAATAATTACTTTCTAAGATTATAAATGGTCTGTGTATCTCATGCTTTTTCAGGTTGACTGTGCAGCATGTTTTATATCTATCTAGCTTGGCAACAATATTTGGGGAAAAATAAAAGGGTCTGGAGTGCCCAGCATGGACAAGTGTATGCTTGAAATTTGTAAAACAGACATATAGGAAAGATGAGTGTGTTCAGCATTCCAAGACAGTAGGGAACAAAGCAAGAGTTATTTACTTTAATACATAATAAAAATGGTTCAGCATTAAGTGTTAGAAAAATATTTCCTATTTCAAGTCAGTGAAGGGGTAGAGCAAGTGGGTGTAGAGTGGGAATATTGCACAGTTTGGTTTTCTGGCACTTCTATTCACTGTGCAGATCAGAAGAAGGATCCTAGTGACACACATGCCTGATAACGGCCTCCAGCTACGTGTTGAATTTTGCTGGAAGATTATGATATTAATGCCTACGTTATATTATGTCAGTTTTGTAACTTGTAATACATAATTTCTTTTTCCTAAGCCGATAACTACATGATTTTTTTCTTGTTAAACTGTGTTAAACTTGCATTGGCTAAGGAATTACCTCTGTTAACATTTGACAACTGTTCATCTAACATAACATGTTCCATCGACTTTAGCAAAGTGTACTAATTACATTATAGCAAAGTGTACTAATTACATTACTTTCGAAGCACATGATTGTTTTTAGATATGTTTTCAAATGAAAGTCGTGTTTTACAACAAAGTATCAACAAAAGGGTGTTGGAATTCTTTCTGGTTGGCAGCTCATAATTTGCAAGAAATTTAAAATTTTAAGAAAAGTGTCTTGGTTAAAAGTGTATTTTTCTTTCTTCCAAGAGCCTTGTAATAATTCCTTTAATTAGTATGTTGATGTTGGATGTGCTATGAAAAAATGATGTTAAATATAATTAAGGTAAACAAAAATTCTTTCTGTTGAGAGGGAAAAAAAATCCCCCACTTCAGGTGTTTGCAAAGTATTTTTATGGCCACAAGAGGATGCTAAAGTTCCTGTTTGTGTTTTTCCTGGTGCTGAATGACATGAGAAAAATGGAGCCAGCTTTGCAGATTATTGATAGACATTAAAAGTTTTTTTCTTTATGGTAATTTCCAACAGTGATTGATTATAATAACAGAAAGATTGTGTATATGGGCATCACCTCTTTTTTTAAAACTTCATTAGCTACTTTTTGTGAAATATTTAAAGAAGCACCTGATTTAAAATATTTTACAAATCTTGGCCTGTTTTGATTTGGTATCAACGGGAAGTTTGATCTCCCAGGTCAAGAGATTGAAAATCAAAGGATATGGATTTTATTTGCAGTGCTGCTTGGTTTTATTTCTTTGTGCCGCTGCTTTTCCCACTGTGTCTCGTGTTCAGCTGGTTCTTCTGGTGAAAAGCTATTAAATTTGTGCAAAATACAGCATGTGGGGGCTTTAAAGGGCTAGATTTTTATTGTAATAAAGATAAATAACCCACTTTTTAGGCAGATGCTCACATATACTTGTACTCTTACTAGCTTTTTCCTTCTTTCTTGTATACTTGTCCTTATTTTCCACATTTAAAATGTATTGGATTTTGAAAAAGAAATCTTTTCTTAAGGCCATTGTTATTTAGGTACTAAAGTAATAGGTCAGACTTCCAGGAAAGATTCTCTCTGTTGCTCTTCATTTTATAACAGTGACAGATTTCCATGTCCTGGTCTCATTTTTTAATCTTGTGCCATTGCTCAAGCATTTGAAGGCAAGAAAACAGTAAGAATCATCTTATGTATTTAGAATCTCTTTAACAACATACCATTCTTAAAATCATATTAACATTAGTTTATCTGACTTGTACTAGCTCACAGAAAGATCTTTATAAAGAAGTTGAAAATTGTAAGCCAAGACTCCTGTATCAACCACAGGTCTTGTCGAAGTAGGAGGCAAGCACTCCATAAATTTGGCAGCAATGGATTAAGAGGAAAAACATTTTAATAAAGCAAATATTAAAGGAGGTCTTCTCAATTTTGAAAGGAGAATTAATACTTTTGATATCAATGTTCTTCCCGTGCAAGTTCCAGAATATTTTCTGCTAAAGAAATGTGTCTCATTTGAAATATGTATGATAGTAAAATGAAGCTAAAAATGACTTGCTAAAATTTCTGGGAATCTTGATTACTGATTTTCCTCATTGTGTAGCAGTTCAACATATGCTTGTTTTGATGGGGAACATGTGCATTTTACTGCTGCTAAATGGAGTGTTTTTCATTCTGCAGAATTACTGGAAAATGTAAAACTAATACATAAACCAGTGTCTTTGCAACCACGAGGACTGATCAACAAAGGAAACTGGTGCTACATCAATGCTGTATCCTTCCTTTGAAAAAAATCAATATGCTTGTGTTAAATTTATATACTATATATGTATTTATATTTATATATATATATTTCTTGGTGTTAGTCTGCCTTCCTTTTCAGTTTTCTTTTAGCAATCTGGTAAACAGGTGGTTTCTGGTGAATAGTTTCTCAGTAGCAGCTATCATCCCAGTTCCTAGACTAAACAGGACCTTCACCTTTAGTTGTTGTATCTGAAATGATTAAATTGTTGCTGAAAACGCTGCACATCATAAAATGTAACATAACTTCTGAACACTGTGAGAAAGCCATCCCACTGTTTCCAATTTAGTTACTCGGCGTGGTCTTTGGTACATAATAAAGATTTAACATTTTGTATAATATATATTTATTGATAGGTTTAAAAATGTGGTTAGTGTACAGCTTGCATATGTGTCTAATATACAGGTGACACTTTCTGAATATTTCCTTAATGCCGCTGCACAGACACTGCAAGCTTTGGTTGCTTGCCCTCCAATGTATCATTTAATGAAGTCCATTCCAATGTACTCGAAATCCCAGCGGCCGTGTACCTCAACACCCATGCTAGACAGTTTGTAAGTAGCTTGGTACAAAACCTGTCATCTCTCTAAGGCTGTGAAGTGTGGACCAAATTAGTGTTATTGTAGTTGATTAAAATCGTTGCTTCTCCAGAAGTCTTTTTGGTTTTTTGGGGGTATTCTGTGATGCTTGACTTTTATAATGAGCTTATTATTAGCAATAATCATGTTAATTTTTGTGTCTGAACTTATTAAGACTTTATATGATATCCTTGGATTTTGGGCTGTTGGAAATGCAAATGAGCTAATCTTTTTTGCCCTGTTAAGTCGTAACTTGCGCTCATGTCTAGTTGTTCCTTCCATTCTGTTTCAGTGTTCGTCTAATGAATGAGTTCACTAATATGCCTGTACCTCCTAAAGCAAAACAAGGTGAGTGGGAATAGGGGGAGAAGAGCCTTCAAAATACGACAAGAAGACTTTGGGATAAAGATCTGCCTTGTACTGTGCACCCGAGAGCTTTAATTCTGGTGCTTGAGCACTTCTGTGGCTTTTTAATCCTTTAGTCTTCTTGAAAATTCTCAAAATTTGCTGTTTTTTTCAGTGTTTTTCCTTAATGATAATTATCAGAAATTGAAGCTGGTTGGCTTATTACAGTTTTTTTTCTTCTGTTTGTTAGACCAAGCCTGCAAGTGCAGTAAGAATACCTTTTTAAAAAGAGAACTTAATTGTTAAGATGCCTTCTAGGCACATGCCCTTCCCAGTGAAATCATGTGGCTTCTTCCTTACATATCTCTATCTGTTGTTGTTTTGTCATCTTGCTAAGCTTTATCCTCATGTGCATCTTACATATTCCCCCCACATTCATTCAGAACAAAACAGACCATATTCTGGTCTTTCTAGCAATTGGAGACTGCCTGCAGACGTATGACGTAGCCTTTAATTTCTTCCCTGACCCCGTGGACTGTTGGAATGGGAAAACATTGAAAATGCATTATTCTCACTAATATATTTAGCATCAGTCCTGGTTAAATAGAGCATTTGCAATTCTTTGTAGTTTTCCTTTGTATCTTTAAAATCAGTTTTACTACCAACATCAAATGCTTTCAGGGATGTGTTTATGTAATATTATAGGAAATATCGTGGATTTACTAGTTCCAGTGATTTTCAGACATTTCTGTGGTTTGCTGCTTAAGTTTTTTTTTCCTCTGTCAAACAAATCTTACCGTGTTATGCAACTTATCTTACTTCTAGGTCATTTTAACTGTATCCTGTAGCTTTCAGGAATAGTTTCTCAAGCCGTGTATCTATTAATTTGAAAAATCCGTCCAAATACTGGTTTTTGCTACGGGGAGGAAAAGTGATCTGTAAGAAATATATGAGAGATGGAAGGTCTGTTATTTAAATACCAAAGAAGTACAAAAATTTATTTAGGACCAAAATTGTTCTTTTATGATGATTATAGATATTCTTGTACTCTGTTAGTTTTTATAGTCTTTGACTGTAAAAAGTGAATGTTAATCAGCTTTCCAGACCATCTGCAAGTCAATGTAGAGCAATGCAAGAATTCTTGAGGAAAGTATGGATATGGATAAAAGACTTGCATCTTATGGATACTGAACTTGAGTCACCTGGTTCGAATAATAGTAAAACTGTTAATAAAACATGATCTTGGATTCCAAAGTCCAGTGATGTGTGAAGTGGGTGCTAAAGTCTAATGTAGAAAACATATCTATGCTCTTCATATTTTAACACTGGTTTTTATCAACATTTTTTACGTTCTGAATTACATTCTGAATTTTAGATGTATGTCTTAATGGTCACTGATGTGACTGTAGCTTAAGAAAGTCTTAATGGTCAAACACTTTTATATTTTGAGCAGACGTGTTTTTCAGGTGCTTTATTACATAACTAATGAAGAAACAGGATTTATCATCGACCTGATATATTGCTAATTAACTTTTAAGTTTTTATTTCACAATCCCACAGTGTTGCTTATTTAAATATTGCTTCTCTTTGTCTTGCAGCTTTAGGTGATAAAATTGTGAGAGACATCCGACCAGGAGCTGCCTTTGAACCTACATATATTTATAGACTTTTGACAGTTATCAAGTCAAGTCTTTCAGAAAAGGTGTGATTTATAAATCTCTAAGACTTTTGTAGTTGTATCTCAAGGCAGCTACTAAGTTTTTAGAAAAACTTAAAAGGTGTAAAATAGTTCTGTGCCTAAATACAACTAAAGTCAGCTGGTTTGTTTGAAAACTTGCAAATTTATGCTGCTGTTCATCATGATAATATTGACAGTTTAATATGTCAGAACACTGACAAAAATATAGTGCAATGGAACAACAGTATATAGTCTTTTCATAGAGCAATTATTTGTAATTGTCAGAAATTAATGTATTTGTTCTCTTTGAAATTGCTATAAATGGGATGTTGCTAGAGGAAAACTTAGACTCTTTGTTTCCATCTAAGTCTCTGAATTATAAATTAATAGAAAAGCAAGATTAGTGTCTTTTATCTACACTTAAAAGTATGAAAATGTCATAATTACTGAAAAAATATATTTTATTCAGGGCAGACAAGAGGATGCTGAAGAATATTTGGGATTTATCCTCAATGGACTTCATGAAGAAATGCTGACGTTAAAGAAACTTCTCTCTCCACATAATGAAAGTTAGTTTTCTGTAGCAATCTTAATTCCTTTCAAATATTTGTGAATATTTTTCTCTTACTTTGTGGTATCCTGTAATATAAAGCAGTATTTCCAGTAGACATTGAGATGAAGACAGAATACGACCTTTTAGAGGGCTCAGGAATGACATTAAAATAATATTTGTTAAAATTTGACCAGAGGGTAAAATGAGTCAGTTATTTCCAAGTTTATAATTTATCTCCAATGTGTTAAAGTGCCC
>JAUBOD010000907.1:253129-265957 GCA_032353885.1 Nothura maculosa | reverse complement strand
ATTTCCTCTCATTTTTGTTCTGTATTTGTTAGGTGGAGATCAGTCGACGAGTGACATTAGAAGAACTCCCTCCTGTTCTTGTTTTACACCTCAAGCGATTTGTGTATGAGAAAACTGGTGGATGTCAGAAGCTTATCAAGAATATTGAGTATCCTGTTGATCTGGAAATTAGTAAAGGTACAAATGTTTAAGTTGAAATTTTCCCTGTTTTAGGAGACTGGAATGTTACATTTCCTAGGGAATATCTCTGTGAGTGTCCTGTTTCAGTTCTCTTCCCTAGCACCCAGGTTTGTGCACAAGAAACCCCTGCATGGAGGTTTTTTCTAGGAACTTAATGATTAGGATTCATGTCTTGAATGCTTTGGCAAAGTTCAGTAACTCCTCAAGCAGATGCAACTTCATCAGATAGTACCCATTTGTTATACTTCATACTCTCTTCTAATTGACAAAAACATTTCTTAAAAGATTTGGTACTTAAATTGTTTTTGTCAACTTCTGGCAGTAGGAATGAAAAGAAGAAAAGACAAGTAGCCTGATCTTTTGCTCTCATTTTTTCAGTATATTTTGTCTCATTAGTTTTAAACACTTTCATAAGCATTATTGCTCAGATAACTTTGACAGTTCTCGCAAGTTACAGAAGTCACTTCAGTTTAGCTTTCTTATTCATTACTCTTGGTTTCTGTTAGAAATAACTGATCTTTATTGAATTTATAAAATGGCTAACAGTTGTCTTTGTGTCTCTTCCTTCCCCCAGAGCTACTTTCTCCCGGTGTGAAAAGTAAAATTTTTAAAGGCCAAAGAACCTACCGGCTCTTTGCAGGTATTTTACCCATATGCTTCTGGCTCCTGTATTAAAACACAATTCCTACATGTAGATTTTTAGAATCTGTGAAGTTTCCTGAATTATATAAAATATTTTATTTAAAATTGCAGTGAAATAACTTGTGGGGGTCATTCTTGCATACAGTGTTTATTCTGCATACCTGCATACAAATATATGTAATTCTGTGTGTTTACATATATGTATATAGATAAACTTTTTCAAGCTTAAAGCTCAAAGAAAACAGTTCTGTAGGATATCCATCCTGAAAAATATTAGCAGAAGCTGGAATACAGCTGTAATATAATTAGGCATCAGATATGCAGGATAAATGTTTTGGGTGTCTCTTGGAATGGCTGTTTGAACGCTGCCCTTGCATCTTTTTTGAACCTTCAAGATGAGACCTGCTGGCTGTGTATGAATAGCACATTGTGGGTGGAAAAGTTTCGCTTGGGGATGATTATTTTTGTGTGAGAAAATGATGTTTTTTAGAGTATTTGCAAGGTGTATGAAAGACCTAAATTGGTAGTTAAGTCTGGAAACCAATGCAGGATTTTTAAAGAAGCATTTTAATATTGAAGAAAGCAGTATCTGGGCAGGAATAAATTTGCTAGAGTCATACACAGTTCAGGCTTTACACCTGCTTGTTTGTGTTGGCATCAGAGCAGTATAATGAAGCAAGGCACTAGTGATCTTATTTTCTACGTCACTGAATCTGAGCCAGTACTGGTGGCCGTACGTGACTCAGGGCTTTGGATCCAGTTTTGTGACTGCTGAGGTTACAGAAGGGAGTAACGTACCTGTCTCTCTGGAAAGTCAGCACTGTTTCTGGCAGTATAGTTTTCCTACTGATACTACGTTTCACAGGGCAAATTTGGAGAGTATATATAAAGTGTTTTGAGGCAAATTTAACCTGTTTGTTTTTTCCTGAGTCTTTGTGTGGAAAAGTGTGATGCTTTAATTTTCTTTCAACCTAGCATTTCTTATCTACAGACCTAAGCTTTTGGAATGAATTTTAGGTTATTAATTCAAACTTTTTACTAGTAAAGCTGCTTATATCCCCAGGACTTGCTCATCTTACAGTGCATAAAATGCTAGAACATCAGTAGAACATCAGAACTTCCTTCAGAAGTTCTCAAAAATCTATAGTTAGAGTATTTTTTACATAGCTTAACTCAAATTAGACTAGAAACGTTCGTCGTCTTAAACGTGTGTCCCCGGTGTGCCTGTACCTCACCCATTTGTCCTTCCAGTTGTCTATCATCATGGAAACAGCGCGACCGGTGGCCACTACACTACGGACGTCTTCCAAATCGGGCTCAACGGCTGGTTGCGCATCGACGACCAGGCGGTCAAGGTGATCAACCAGTACCAGGTGGTGAAGCCGTCGGCCGAACGCACAGCCTACCTCCTGTACTACCGCCGCGTCGACCTGCTGTGAAACCCTCCTCCTCCCGCTGTGTGTGCAAGATACCTGCTTTGTAGAACGCCAACTATCACTAACTCTTCTTCCTCCTGTAAATGCTCTTTTGAGTGAATCCTTCTTTTTTTCTTTTCTTTTCTTTCCTTTTCCTTTTCTTTCTTTTTTTTTCCCTTGCAACTATGGGATAGAGTGAAAAAGGAAGCTACCTTGGGTTTGTGCACAACATGGGTTGTGTAGACTTTTTGACTTTGCAGAATGAAGTCATTGGGTTGAAGGACTCAAGTCTCGTGAATCACAAAAAGAAAAAAAAAAATCTGAGTTAATGCTGAATCCTAAGATAATAAAAGGGGATTTGCATTCGCTTTCCACTTTCTAATTGCGTAGTAGAAGAAAACCCTGCACCAGCAACAGAACTTGTAGATTTCTGTGAAAATGTTTTATCTTTACTTAAGTAAAAAATAAAAAAAAATAAAAAAATGAAAAGTGCTCTCTGCTTCCCCAATAGTTTTTGATAAGTGGTCAAATATGAGCCGATCGATGTGTATGAGATGGAAATGGTCCTATGTGCTTCAAAAAATGTACAAACGTACAAAATGCAGAGTTGCTGGTTCCTAATAGGAAGACACATTTTAATAATTGTGCGATGAGAAACTGCTTAAGTACACATTGCAGATCAAATATTTGGAGTTAAGATGTTAGTCTATATAGATGGGTGATTGTAACTTTATTGCTATTAAGAAATTTCAAACTGCATTTATGCTTCTGTGTACATGAAATTAAAAAATGGGCAAAATAATTAAGATTGATACTTCTTTAAGTCTGCTTTGTTTAATTTTGCTGTCTGCTCTCCTATAATGTTGAGTTCCTAATTGTACACAGTTTAGTGATATCTAGAAGTATAAAGTTGTCGCCCATCAATAAAAGTCACAAAGTTGGTTTAAGGTGTGTGCGTGGGTTTTGTTTTTCCTCAAGGGTCAATTCTGGGAACTCCTAAGAGAATTGTTGTGTTTTTACAAGGTGCTTTACAAATGACCCTTTCTTTTACAGTGAGGTTAAACATACTCTGAAGTCACTTTTTATTTCTAAGGTGGTTTAGTAGAGAAACTCTATTTTTTTCTTGAAGCTTTTGGAATTCCCTCTTGAATTTCCTGTCCAGATGAAACAATTGATCCCTTTACAATGAAGGGAAGCTTGTTCATGGCTGCTCCCTGGGAGGAGGTGCAAATGTTAAGTTAGGGCTGCAGCTTCCAGCTGGTGGTGGCACCTTGGGCTTGTCCGTGAATGGCTCCTGGCCTTGTGGTCGCAGCTGTCCATGCGAGGAAGCCGAGTGTCACCAAGTGCTCAGGATTTGGCTGTCCAAGGTATGTTCGCACGCAGCAGGAGGGTTTCACCCCACCACTGGGTCTATCTGCCACTGCAACCCTGATACTGAGCAAGTTTTGTGATATATTTCTGTATTGCTTTGCATATAAGTTTGTAGTTACTTGATGGCAAGCAAATTCTGGAAAAAAATGTGTTTTCTAATTCCTACAGGTTGTAGCTGAGATGCTCTTGGTGTTTTGGTGACACTGTAGCAACTGCTGAGCAATTTTCCATCCAAGGAAAATGATTTTTTTCTTCCATTTGGAAGCAGCAGAAAAACCTGACTGGTCACCAGGCCTGTTGCCTTCATGGACAGGCAGCCCAGGCAGTGCCAGGGCACTGACCAAGGGCTGCTGCTCCCAGGGATTCCCAATGGGAATTCCTGTAGAGCCAGTGCTGTGGAGACAGTGCTGCTGCCTTGGGAGCTGGAATCTGGGGAGAGTTGTTCCAAAGGGGAAATAAACCAGACTTTGAAATTTCTGCAAGAAAACCGATGTTCTCTGCTCAGCTGGCGAGGTTGTTCAAGCCTGGTTCCGTCACAGCTCATAGTCTTTCCCAGCCTCTGCAATTTTAAGGTTGGTAGGAGAAGCAAATTGGATATTCTGTGTTATGGACTCATGATCCAGCTTCCCATCTGAACAATTAGGACCGAGGCTTAGGTGTGAGTGTCCAGAGTGCTGCTTTTTAGGAGCAAAGATGCTGTGTGTGGGTGCTTATCTCTGCAGCTCCTGGCTTCATCAGGAGCTTTGTGAAAGAGCTGTGCAACTAAAATAAGAATCCTAAAATGTGCTTTCCTTTAAGTTTTTATTATTATTAAATCAGGTATTGTTTTAAAGAAGAATAATCCTTTTTTTATTGTGTTAAAAGTCTATATGTGCCTTAAAGCTTCAATTTGGAGATGTTCGGGTGCAGGAGAGGCTGCCGTGCACTGGGACGAGCTCTTGCATCGCCTGAGATGTGTTGGGGGAAAAAACCATGGACTTGGGAATCTTGTACCTCAGTTGGAATAGTTTCATGCGCTGCAGCTTTTCTTTCCCTTGCGGCTGGGAGAGGAATGATGTGTGTCTGGTATTTAGCCACATCTCCAATGGGTTGTGAAAAGCTGCATTCCTGGTAACATAGGCTTGCTAGAATATACCAAATACCAGTATAATTATAGCAAAGTGCGTTTCGAAAACTTGGCTCTGCTCAGGAGGCTGAGAGGCTTTTTCTGCCTTTGCTGGGACCATTTTGGTCAGCAGGATTCCTATTCTAACAACAGTCATGGCAGCATGAAAGGATGATCAGCACCACCTGCAGCCCAGGTTATCCAGGCCTTGAGACAAAAAATGCCCCAAATCAGTAATTAGAATATTATTCAATGACTGATTTTGACTTGACAGGATGGTGAGCTTTGAGCCACATCGCTCAGCAGCCATGAGGTTGAGGTTGCTGCATCCTTTCCCCGTTGCTTCAGATGTAGGCTTATCTTGAAACAAAGACTTGACTTTTTTTTGCTACCTGGGATCTATTTTTGTTTCTTTTTCAGAAAGGAAATTCTGTGTTAGGAGGTCCGTTGTCCTGTGGATGTAGAAATGCTGCTCTGCTCCTTTAGGCAACTTGTCAGCTTCAAGAGCTGAGTGGGTGTCTGCTGGTGAGGAAGGGTTTGGAGTGAACTTCACAAATAACTTCAAAAGGAACAAAGTGGGAAGCAGGAATGAGAGGAAGGAGCGAAGACGAGGAGGAGAAAGAAGGGAAATCCGGCACTATGATGAATGGGGTTAGAGCATCATTGCTTCCTATAGCTGATGTCAACAGAGGTGCAGAAGTTTGGGGGCTTCCCTCAAGTCAATTTGTGACACAGTGACGTACGGAAAATACTGAGGAATCGGAGAAAGCCATAAAGGAGCTCGTGGTCTTACAAGCAGTGCTGCAGGAACCTGTCTGGTCATGTAATTCCCTTGATAGAAACTGGTTGCAAATTGTAATTTATGTTTTAAGAAGTGGCAATGAGTAACAGGCAGTGTGGCAAGCAAGTGTTGTCATCTTCCGTAAGTATGAGATAGGAGTTGTTCTGGTTGTATTAATAACTTTTCACTAAGGATATTACAATTGCACTTGTTGCTAAAATCTGTCTTTTGCAGTGTCTCACTCAAAGGAAAAGTCGAAGAAAGTATGTGGCAACAGTTTGACATTAACACATAACCACAATTTTTATTTTCTGTATTAAACCCCTCCCTTTGTTCTGAAATGGGGATTTTGGCCGCCTTTGGGTCTTAGCTCTGTCTGCAACAGATTATGCTTTTTTTTTTCTTTTAAAGAAAAAGGAAAAAAAGCTTTATTGGTGTGTCGATGTGTGCTTTCCCTAATAGTTTCTTTGCTTGTGCATTAGATACGAAGCCCAAGACTTGCTTGGATGTAGCCGTGAGCTGCTCCACTCTGCAAAGGGGCCTGAGCTGTGGCTCGCACCGTATTTAACACCGAGAGGTTTTGGCTGTGCTATTACAGCCCATCAGGTATGGGGTGCAGTGATAAACGTTGCCTGCATAAGGGCCTGCGGGACTGCTGAATTTTGCAGGATTGTGCTGTAAAATCATGATTTTCCTAGGCAAAAATGTTGCTGCTGCAATTTTGTATGGGAAAAATGAGGTGAGGTTCTGAGCTCTTGAGCGACCTGTGCTTAACTCGGTGCTGTTGCTCTGATGAGGATGATAGGAAATATTCTGATTAATAGATGGGTGGAAAGGAGGAGGATGGGAAGATTGCACATGTGTGGAACCATCTGCCTTGCAGAAAACAGCCACAATAACCGGCTGCTTGTGAGCAGGCCCTTGTCCCCTGTCACTGTGATGGGGAACCATCCTACACCTACTGCAAGGTGCAAAATCAGAGGCATGAGCACCTCGGGTGGTGGAAAACATCACAGTGCTGCTGTGGCAATGACTGCTGGGTCCTCTCCAGCTCCAAAAACCTCACTCCCTCTTTGCTCTTTATGCTGCAGTCTTTTTATGCTGGTATTTATGGTGCAATCTTGGCTTTTGCACGCTGAAAACCAGCTTGTAACGTGGGATGGGGTCCGCAGGAGAGGCCGAGGAGGCTGCGAGCTCCGCGGTAGAGGGCAGTGCCGGCCCGCGGGACACCCCGCTCCGACCGGAGCCGTGTCGGGGCATCCAGCACCTCAGCACATCTCCTGCAGGCTGCATCTTGCTCCAAATACAAGCAAAAAATCAATTTTTCTCCATGCACGGAGTGTTCCTGAGGTGGGAATGGAGTCAGGTAATGGCAAGGTTTTATTTGTTTTATGACCTGGAACGTTTTGGAAAGAGTTTATGTTGGCTGGTACACAGCCGAGCCTCCCGTTGCAGGGCTTGTCGTTGCAATTTGCCTGTTCTTTGGGGGAATAAAATCTCTGAAAATGCAAGTTAGATTAATATTTCTGGATCTTCTGTACTAGATACTTCATATACTTAAAAAATAATAATAATTTTTCAGTATTTCCTGTTCTCGTGTTACAGATATAGCCAGGAAATGGGGAGAGCTGCAATAGTGAGGTGAGCGTTTTCCTGTTGTTTTTGTTTGATTTGGTTTCTAGTTATTCACAATTCACTGGTATTTAGCTGTATGGTGAACTGTAACCCCAAAATTAAATGATTATTTTTCTGAAATTTTTGCTCCTTGTGCGCTCATTTCCTTGTTTTATGAAGCTAAATTTTTGTCTGAGTACTGACAAAAGAACTTATTTTTTTGCAGGGGGAGGGAGGAGTGAGTGGTGGCGAGTTGCTTTCTTGCACAGCATCAGCAGGTTAAAGCTGGGAAAACATTCTTTATAATAAATAATTTAAGGAACAAATTGTGTCAAGGGGTCCGCATGGAGCTGACATGGACGTTGTCTTTTCGAAGAGCAGATGCTGAATGAGGGAGGGCTCCCCAGTTCAGCTGGAGACCCAGCCAGGCAAATCCGAAGTACAAGGGATGTAATTTTTAGGGGAGGATAATCAATTATGGGGAATAAGAGTGGTAGCAAATTCTGTCTTCCCTCAGCTTTTCCCCTAAAAGTTGTCCTCTATTTTGACTATAGTTGTTGGGCGTACAGGTTGGGATGGAGCAAAACCGTGCAGATTATGCCCTGGAGAACCTCCACCTAGTTGGTCATGGAGACTTTGCCTTGAAGTCCTTAAAATGGAATGAATAACGTGGGCTCCAGCTCCATCCTGCCTCCAATGCGTCCTACCGATCTACATAGGCTGATGTTTGGTCAGGAGGAGAAGGAATAGAAGCAAAAAAACCCTGTGTGATCCGGTTTGGGCCAAGGCTTCCCAAAAATGGAAGAACGAGAGAGAATAGATAGCACTTCACAGTGCCAAACATTAGCTGCATTTGCGAGGAAATCTGTTAAATGCCTCTTTTTCATGCCAGACAGTGATTGAGACTTTTCCTTATTTTATCCCTTACAATCAACTCATCTGTTCTGGAGCAGCCTCTGTGTATTGGGAACAGCGGCGTCATGGTCTCTCCCGTCTCCCAGTGGAGCATCTTGCTCTCCCATCGGATGCTCTAGCAGCTCATGGGACGCTGGTTTTCTTCTGGATCTAATATTTGAAGAGAAAATAGGGTGGAATTTAGTCTGAGTCAAAACTCAAGACGAGCTGTCTGCACGTCCAATTAGGAGTGAAATAGTGAGATCCCGCTTTGCTCATGTCCATTGGCTACTACTTTAAAAGGCTCCTCTTCTAATATGTACTTATTTATTCAGCCCGCTTTATGTGGCTTTTACCACACATGAAATGGAGAAGTTATAATCAAGACAGTAATAACCCTGAATGATTAAAAGTAACTTCTGATTGTTTTGGCTTTGGTCAAAAGTATGACCTGAAACTGCTGACTCGAGACGAAGCGAAGTGAATGAAGTCGTTCACGAAGAGCTACGTTGCTCTTTCCCTGGCAAAGAAGAGCAGCTTAGCTGAGGGTTTCGGAGCAGTTCTGGAGCACTCCATGTCATGTCTGCAAAGGACAGTAAATCAATGCCATAAATTCCTAAACAGATTTGTAAAGCTGGTAAGAAGGTCATCATGCGACATGCCACGGTTGGGACACTCATTTGCAATGATCTATTTTATCATCATATTCCTGTAGTCATTGAAAACACATAGGGGACTGATCTTGTGCCTTAAAGCTGTTCATCCCTCTGGCACAATTTCCATAGTAGCCTCCAGGCTGGCTACTTTAGAGCCAACATCAATGGAATTAGGTAGGAAAAAAGTTTTTGGCAGCAGGTGCTTTATCTCCGGTCACTTTGTATTGAAAATGGCCTCAAGATTCCAGGCAGGAATTCTAGTTGTCTCATTCTGGCTACACTCTGAAAGCAGCTCCATGGTGAATAGGGTTTGTATGGTGAAACCGTGCTGGTGCCTATTAAAAAATAAATCTTTGTAAAGCAGCAGGAATTGGATGGCTAGAGAATTCAGACAGCCCTGACCTCCCTACAGGGATTAATTACCCAAAGGAGCATTTGTGGGGATTGCAAAATGCCAAGTTTCCCCACGATCTGGAAATAATTTGTATGTTGGTACGTGATATTTAAAATGAGCTGATTCAACTTGCTGGTAATTCCCATGAAGAGCACCTTTAGAGGGGGATGACTCAGTGCTCCAAGGCGGGATGTGAATCCTGTGAGCGCTGCACGGCCCTGGGGGCCTGGGCCTTGATGGGACACGGAGGATTCCTGGGAATTTCCCCTTGATGCTGACAGTGGCTTGGGAAGCTGGTGGATGCCTCAGGAATCAAAGGGAGCAAACTCCAGGATCCAGGATAAACTGGAAGGAACCATCACTGGGGCTCTCTGCTCTGCTGCAACTCCTTGATTTGCCAAGAGGCCCATCAGAAACTGCAGCAAACATGCCAGGTGCTGAAAGCCTGCTACCTCTGCGAGGATTATCCATGGCAAAAGGTGATGGAGATGGGATAAGCAGACCTGTGGTGGTAGATGTGGCTTAAGGGGTGTTCTGTGGCACTGCTATATCAGCTTCCAGGGTTTGCTTAGGTACCTGTGTGGTGTTTAAACCTGTGATAAAGGTTCTTCTGCCCTGGCAGGCTGCTGCAGCCCAAGCAAGGCAGCGAAGGGCAAGTTCTTGGGGCAGTATCACACAAGCTTCCTTTTTGTAAACAGTAAATAAGGTTAGTGAATGTTTTGCTTAACAGAACAAATATTTACTGTTGAGAAGAATGGAAGGACTGATCTTCCAAGAACTTAAACACAAGCGCAGACAATATTTGGGGAAAGCTCCCAAGATCTCTCAGCCTCAGGATCCCAGCTTGGCCCCAGGATGTCCAGCTCCATCCCACATCCCTCCCCACCGGGAGCTCAGGCATGGATGCAGCTGGATAACCTGCTGCATGTTTTTCTGTTTATTGAACACAACCACGAAAGGAGAAGAGGCTCCTTCCTCTTTCCTCTTGCCTTTAGCAACCGTTTCCTTTCGCAGTAACCTGCGTTTTGGCGACGCACGTGGGACCGCAGCGCCAGGACGGGGCAGCGGTGCCCAGCGCTCCCTCTGCTCCTGCTGCTGGGGACTCCTCTAGCACACGGAGACAGATGCAGTTGGCCGGTGAGATGGGCAGCCAGGAGCTGCTGTGCAGAAACCCCCTGCCCCGGTTGCTCCATCCCCTGCCCTGGCTGCTCCATCCCTCCTGATGCCTGCAGAGCCGGAGGATGCTCCTTGGCTGTCCCAACACAGCTGCCGATGGAGGAACCCGCTTTTATACCCCCCATCTGCCTCCCCCGCTCTCCCTTGCTGGGTGTTGTGTTTCAGCCGCTGGAGGTCGGTCCTAGCACTGCTCGCCCCAATGAGGGTCTTAAACTGCCCCCGGTGACGCTCGCCCGCTCCTTCCTCCTGCCTCCTTCCCTTTTTCCTCCCCTCCCCTCCTCCTTCATTAAGAACAGGCCCGATGCCAAGCGGGATGATCCAGCGCTGTCCTCTGCCTGGAGAGCATAAATACCACTGGGGAGCTCTGTGAGACCGCACTTGGTCGGAGGCGCCGAGCTGAGCCCCGGCGCTCCTAAGCCCAGCTGCATCCTCGCTCCCTCCTCCTCCTCCTCCTGGCTTTTGGGTCTATAACTCACTTTTCTGCAGGCAGGCTGGGAGCAGCTGCAGCTTCTGCACAACCTCACAGAGCTCAGCAAGGTAAGGACGAGTTTTACTAGTCTCTGTTTCTGAGGTGGGGGATTTTGTGCGAGGAGCATCTCGGTTTGGTATGCAGCGTTTTAGGAGCTTTTCCAACGAGTTGCATGCACAGCATAAAATACCATAGCACTGCCTAAACTTTGCCTCTGTGAACCTTGCAGTGACTAATGCAAGGTGGTTCCATGTTAATCAGGAATGAATGGGAAGAGCTGGTTAATGCTGGATCGCACTTTATGCAGAAACCTACTGGGTGCTGCAACCGTCTCCGATACTTGACTACTTATGGGAACATCGAGTCATCCCCAAGCAGCCTCGTGTTTATGCAGCTCTGCTCTAGAAATTAACTCAGGAGGGATTTTTTTCTGATGGTGTCACACTTTGTGTCTGTTTTGGGTAGGTTTCGGTGTTTTTTATGTGGAAGTCCCCCTCTCAGGTCCTGCTGCGCTGAGTGACATTGAGGGACGTGGGTGTTTAATCCATGTCCTGGGAGCTGCTGCCTCTTTAGTGCACTCTGAGCAGACGATACCATATCCCATATCACAAAACTTGTTGCTTCACATTTCCCTTTTCTATTTTTGAAACCGAGACAGCAACTTTTCAATGCTGTAAATGTGTGCATCCTAGTTAAATAGTGCACCTTGGCTTTGATGCCTGGGATAGCTTGTGGTTTTATCCCTGCATTTATTTACACAGGTTCGGAGCTGATCCCAGACTTTGCTGGCACCCCCTGCCAATCACTGCATTTTCTGGCACCGTCTGCTTGTTCCCTGCACAGTGTCACAGCGCCCGGGCTGGATTTGCTGCAAATGTCACCCCTACCCGAGGGTTAAGACCCCTCTTACAGCCAGCCAGCGGGGCAGGTCAATAGGCACAAGGTATTAGGGTGAAGTGAGGATGGAATCGAACGCAGAAGGAGCCTGTCCATGGCTTAGCTCCCTGCTCCGTGCCAGCCACTAAGTGCGACCAGCTCTTCTGCCTACGGAGAAATCCAGACGCTGTCCATCAGTCTGGGAAATAGCTTTCTAAAAATAATCTTTTTTTTTCAAAGTCCGGTGCTGTTTTCTAACTTCCTCGGATTTCAGGATCTCGCCTCCCCCCGTCCCCTTGCAGCCCGCTCCGGAGCGGATCCAGAGCCGCTTTCTGCCGACTCACTGCTTCCTGATGGCTCCCAGATGTTTACCTGGCGGCTGGATCAAGGGCTTTGGAGTGAGGCTGCTCTGGGGCTTCTTTTGGAGCCCCGCAACAGCAGTCCCGCTCACTCAGCTGACTCTCAGCTGACGCGATTCCCTGAGTAACATTGAATTCCATGAAAAAGCAATTAGGGCGCTTTCCATCCCCCCTAACGAGGGGAATCGCAGGCGCGTCGCCGGGGCGCTGGGCTTTGACCTGAGTCCGAGTGCTCCTGGGCACGGGGTGTTGGGAGCAGCGCCCGGGCGGACGTCGCATCCCGGTGCTCGGGCTAAATGGGCGCATTGTGCGCGGCCGCGGCCGAGCTGCTATTTTTAAACGTGCAGGGAAGCGCCTCGGCACGGGGGTTGTTCCCTGAATTTGGGTCACGCTGTCTGCAAAAGCGGCCGCTCTGTTTTTTTGTCTCCTTCCCGCGCTGCTTCCAGGTTAGGGAGCTGGGCTCACGGCAAGGCCAGTGCCAGCGAGGAGGAGGGATAAGAGAAGAGGTTAAAGCAGTGTTTGCTTCAGGGCTGCTAATAGTCACCCTGTGAATCCAGGGGTTTGCAGGGATGCGGGAGCTGTGCGCCTCACTCGGCACCTCCCAGCCTGGATACATCCAAGCCGCTGGGCCTGAAACTCGGAATAATTCCACAAATATGGGGTTAATTCTCCAACACTTTGCATATCTGTCTCTTTTAAGAGCTCACAAAGCCAGATGCTCAGCTAGCAGTATGGATAGGCATGGGAAGCCTTGCTCCAAAGGTTGACTTGAGGTGGGAGCTGCTGCTCTTGCCTGGTCCTCATGGGCTGTATGGATGATTCTGTCTGCATGTGGATTGAGGCCAATCCAGCAGCTCTGGGATTGAGCACATGGAGGACTAAGTACCCTAGGGACA
>JAUBOD010000907.1:242776-253029 GCA_032353885.1 Nothura maculosa | reverse complement strand
GTCCCTCACGACCAGCTGCATCTCAGGGGCTGGCAGCCGCCCTCGCCCAGCGCGTTGGCAGGTCCAGGCTGCAGGAATAGCTCCGCTCTTGTCTGATCTCTGCTACTTGGCTCGCTGCAGAATTTGCTTTCCCTTTACATGTCTCTGGTCTCCTCTTTGAGAAAAGAGCTGAAAATGTCCCCCTTTCCTACCAACAATGGGACACGGCTTGGAGCTGGAATTGTTTGGAGCTCCTGGATGTGAAGGCTGTGGTATGGTGCATCCGCAGGAAGAGGCATCCAGCTCCACCACCATGCCTGGGCCACCAGCAAACCCTCATTCCCAGTGCAGTCCTGGTGGAGTTTTGCTGTGTCCTATCAAATTTCCATCCCATGGCCCAGTTTCAGTCCTCTTTCCTCTGGTATGGGCATGAGGGAAAAGCTTTACTTGAAAAACTTCTGCGTGGATAATTCACCTGCGGATCCACGAAGTCCCTGGGCTTGCTCTGTAGACGCTGTTGGTGGTTCCAGGAAGATCTAGGTCAAACCTAGCTTAGGCTTTGTGCGGGAGGGTAGGCAGGACAATAAACTGGGCTTCCTGCATGTATGGAGCTGTATGGTCCTTCCTGTAACAGAGATGGACAACAATTAGTTAGACCTTGCTTGTATTGCTCCTTCTCATGTTAAAGAAATGATCTAAGTGGTGCAGCTTCCTTCGAGGTCTCGCACATGATGACTCTTTCTGGAATTATTCTGACTTTGTCTCCCCCAAATTCCAGGCCTGCACTGAACTAGACGTCCCTGGGAGGAAACTGAAAAACACATCCATCAGCTTTACCTCCATTCCTGCCAGCTTCAGTTTCAGCCATGAATCCTGCCCTGCCTTGGATCTTTCCTCTTGGATGTCTACTGCTTCTGACCAAGGCAGCTGAATGCTTTATTTTGCCCAATTCGAGTCACCTGGAGAGCATTTTGAGTAAATATCAGGATGAGGAGCCTCATGCCAGATCCAAGAGAGCCATTTTATTTTCAGACAGACAGGAGATATTGATGCTCCACAATAAATTAAGAGGTCAAGTTTATCCATCAGCCTCCAACATGGAATATATGGTGAGTCAAGCTCCTGATACCTAACTTTCTTACCTCTTGTAAAAGAAAAGAAAAAAGAAAAAAATCCTAGTTTAGTGTCTCTTATGCTGAAAGCATTGTAGCAAATTTCTTCTAAAATAAGATTTTTTCTCAAGAGGTTTCCTGGAACAGTTTCAGTCCACAGTGAGTGATGCTTTAGGTCACTGGATTGTTTTGGTTGGAAAAGACCACTAATGGGTCATCTCATCCGTTCACCGCATAGTTTCAGAACTGGTTCCATTATTCATAAAATACTGTCTAGCCTTGCCCTGAATGTATCTCCAGAGATGGCAATTCCATAGCCTGCCTCAGCAGGTTGTTCCATTACTTTAATGTCATAAAAGCATCAATGTTTCCCTAGTGTTTAACCTTTACTCTCCCTTGTCAAAGATTTCAGGCCATTGCAACTGTTGTCTTGGACCACCACAGTCTGCTCAGCCCAAGCTTATGATGGGCGACTTTGGGTTGCCATCCCCATCTGCCCAATCCTGAAGGTAGCACCTGAAGGTTCATGATATGTTGGTGACCGCAGGTTGTCGATGTGTGCCAAGTGTTCCTAGGACTGATGGGAATCTGCCTGGCACCATGGACAAGCCATAAGGAATATGGCTCCTTCTCCAAATAAGTCTGATCCATGGAACTCCTTGGAAAAGCTCCAGTGGAGTTCAGGACTATGTGGATTGGTACTATTGGCTTTTTGCAGTTCAAGGAGAAAAAATTTGTTTGGTTAATGTGTTCTGCCACTTCAGAGGCAGAACGCTCAAGTGGGAGTATGAAATGTGCCTTTACGATCAACAATTCAGATGAATAGTTTTTCTTCAGACCCTACTTTGAGCTATTTTTGAGATGTCTTCAAAATATTGTGGGGCCAGAAAATGATGTAGGCAAATAAGATTTTCTGTGCCTTTTCCCAGTGTGCAAATATGATTATGACAGAAACTAGCATGACTTCAACTGTGTGCTCCTGTTGACAGATGAGATGATTAATGATTTGCTAAGACCATATTTAAAAGTTAAAAGAAAGAGTATATTAAGCATAGTATGGGATTGTTTGCCAACTGTTGCTATGTGCCGAAATGAATGCTGCAAATGGAAAGTTTTGCCTTTTATGGTTTTAGGGAAGAGGAAAATGGAAGGGAGAGCAGAGGACAGTAAGAAAGGACAATTCCTCATTAATTGGACCATTCTAGTGTTCACACTGCTAGTCTTTTATCTCAGTTTTGTCGGAAATCGCACGCCTTTCGAAGAACTGCTGCTTTGTCTGTCTCTCTCAGCTGGCTATTACATTATCCTGCTGGCTCCCTGTAACACATTGCCAGAGAAGAGGTGATTTGATTAATTTCCAGAAAGTAAACACAAAGCATGAGAAAGCCAAATGTATTTTTGTTGGCTTTGAGGATCTGAAAGGGCTGCATTTGCGGAATGTCCACTGGCCGACTGCTATTTACTCATCCAGCACGGTTACTCTTTTATGTATGTCTTTGCTCAGTGTGCTTTTCTAGTGGTTTTCTGGCCGATTTAGGGCAAATGAAAGAGCCTTATATGCCACGAAGAAAGAAGCTGAGTATAAAATGGTGCTGCTTGGAAGGGCTATAATGAGTCTTTCATGTATTCGTGTTTACCCAATATGACTTGGCAACGCCATGTATATTCTGAACATGAAATTCACTTTAATCCTTTGTCCTGCGTAGGACGCTTCTCATTTGGACGTGTTTAAGAGAATGATCTGTCTCTAGTGCTGTAGATAAACTTTCCTCCTTTCCTTTGGTTCTGGTGCAGGCGACGTGCGGTGCTAATTTGTAGATGAGAGGGTAGAACGTGTTCTTGGCCACCAACCTACCAGCGCTGCCTCTGAAAGCCCTTTCTCCAGCTCCGTATCGGACACATTTAAGTGATCTAAAGTGGCAAAGAGAGCTACTGTGGGCCAGGAAAGGGAAGCATTAATCTAATATAGCAGGATCTTTGGGGAGTGCAGGCTATTAATAAAAGGGCAATAGCACAGTGATTTTTGATCTAGGAATCCAAAGAATTATCACGTACACATGTGGATAAAGGAAAAGTGGACTGAAAGAAAAAACAAAGAAGGAAGCTGTTTTTCTGGGCGGTTACTATAATTAATTCAAAGCTAACATTGCTATTCGTGTTAATGAAAAATGAGTTCCGAGCTTTGCTATAGACCAGATGGGAGCAATGTCTGTCTTCATAAAAGCCAGTCAAATACAAAATTACCTTAACCATAGGACAGCTTTACTTACTCCTCCATTGAATGTTTGGCTTATGTAACGGTAGTCATGGCAGTGGGCTAGAGCCAAGACCAAAACAAACTCCTTGTTAATGGACTTGGAATGAAAAATATCTAATAGTTCCTAAGACATCCTTGACCTTTTAAGATGGCTTAGTCAGGTGGCTTCCAGCAGGGATGAAGGGCAGAAATTTTGCCTCATGTGGAGGCCTCAAAGATGGAAAAAGAAATGAAGTTCTCAGTGCAGGTTTCTGGAAGGAAAATGGCTTCTTTTCAAGTATGAAGTGCCCCTCCTTCCTCTTCACTGTAGGCTGGTGACTTTCCTTATCCGGGTGGGATAATACTTTGGTGGGGGGGGGGTTAATACAGCATATGCAAATTTCTATTAATGTATGCCAATTCTTATCTTTCATACCACTTTTAAGAGTAAACTGCCAGGATTGAGAGAAAGCCAAGTTGTGGAGAAAAATGAGAGAGTATCTTCAGCATACCAATGCTGAGTGACTTAAGATAGTGTTTTAGCTCTAGGGTTGGTTTTAGAAACTAATCAATGAGGAAACAGACTCCTTGTGAGATACACTCTTACTAAATCGGAACCTCTGACCTGTAGTATGGTATTTATATGCCATGCATATGTTTTACATGTAGAACATACACTGCACTGCTTTGAAAGGTCGTTACAACTTTCCAGGAGTTAATAAAAAAGCAGTCTGCTGACTAAAACGATTGGAATCGCACACTGCCATAGGCTCTTAAAAACCTCTAGTCGAGAATTCACTAATGTAGACAGGGTTGGTATTTTCCAAACAAGGGAGCTCTTAGGACTGCAGCAGTCTGGCAAGAGAAAACCACAGCATGAAGGAGGAAAAGGTGAATATAAACTTAGGCTGATGCCTAGAATTGCTTCATACCATGCGCTTCTTGTCTTCCAAATAGTCAGCATGGGTTTTGCCTGATTGTCACAGAGTGGACTTGAGACCCTGAGCACAGACAAATGCTGCAGCTCTGGCTTCAATATTCTTCCTAGATGTGGCTTTGAATATTGGCATAAAGGGTTCTTGCAAGCGTAGCTGGGAGAGACTGAAATCTCTTTTTTTTGATACACTTATTGCTCTGAAATAATTCCAGACTCCTAACCACATTCATGTCTGAGAAGCAAGAAGCAAATAACAGCTCTAATTTAAATGGGATGACTTTGTAACTTAATGCCCACAGAAATGAGTTTTCCTATTCATCAGGCACAAAGCCATGCAAAGACGTAGCTCATTCCCAATTGTCCATTGAGTATCTTTGGTCCACGTTCACAGGCATCAAAGAAAGACGTAATTCCCATTCACATCAATTTCCACTTGCTGGCCTGTTGCTCCTAATGTCTCTGCATTAAATTAGGAGATTTGGAACATATCCATCTTTGAGGCTGCAGGAAATAATGCTCTACTAGATGGTCTGAAGCTGTATATAACATCTTGGGAGAGTTCTGTAGCTTACGTGTTGGGTTGGAGGGTGGTTTGTGGCAGGTCATTGCTGGCTGCAGAAATTAGGAGACCACAAGAAGCCGTGTGTCTAGGCCCAATCACAATAGTCTGCTCTAAACACAGGTTGGAATATGCATGTGGTGGGTCGGATCCCATACGCCCTCAGTTGGAGGGCTGAAATGGAAAATGGGTTTGTCACCTCTGTCTGTTGGAGCTGTGTCCACGGGGGGTTTTGCAGTCTGACCTAAATCTGCTTGGCCACTGGGCAGTTCAAAGCAAAGCTAATAAGCCCAGAGTAACTCTGGGCTGTTGCTGGAATTTAGGTTGCTGAGAGCGCTTAATTATAAGCTGTTCCTGAAGCTCTGGGCTGTTGGCCTCATCTGATGAGCTCATGTTGCCTTCTGCAGATGGTGAGACACAGATGCAAGTTCTAGGAGACACTGCATCTTCCTGCTGTCCTAGCCAGAGACCTGGTCCTTCTCTATCCTGATTATAACTGCCTGAGACTACATTTGAGGTCTTATTCAGCACAAGAACACAGTGTTTTTATAATGTACTTGAACGTCTCAGTGCCTTTCATTCCTCCAAATGGATTTGACAGGTTCTTGGATATGTTTAGGATCATAAGTCACTCTTCTTGTGGAGAAGAAAGAAGGTGAAAAGATTAGCTGGTTACGATAGTAAAT
Source organism: Nothura maculosa (assembly GCA_032353885.1). Taxonomy (NCBI): domain Eukaryota; kingdom Metazoa; phylum Chordata; class Aves; order Tinamiformes; family Tinamidae; genus Nothura; species Nothura maculosa. The sequence continues at coordinate 247,520 of JAUBOD010000907.1, read as the reverse complement.
GTCCAGAAAGGGCATAATCTTACAGACATGTAAATAAGCTGGAGAACCACTACAAGGCCTCTCTTCTGAGTTTTTATTCGTAGGAATGTGCAGTAATATTTTAGTTCCAACAAATCATCCTCTCAGGACTCTTCTAAATAGATCAGCTGCCAGTGATTAAACAATGAAGTCAGTGCACTATCTGCTGGGTCCAACATTGTGCTATCTACCCCGTCCAACAAGTCTAGCCTTTAAAACAAATATGCCTCTGGGTATTGGAACTAAGAAGCCTGGTTTCCTATTTGTTTTTGTGTCATATTTGACCTCTAGTTTGGATGATATTTGGGTGATACTCAATGAGGACTATCTCATGCTGACGTCTTTCCCTCAGTGGAAATGCTAATGTGATCTGTGGCTTTCTAACCCGCCTATTTTAAGGTGGGTTTTAACTAATAATACTAGTTTAATAGCTCTGAGACATGGCCACCTCTGTCAGATTTGACTGAATCTATCAGAGGTGGTAGTTACAAGTGCAGTAACTGCACAATTGCATAAATAGCCAGTTATGTCCATTGTGGAGTGCAGGACTACTTCCCCTGCTGAAATTATGACTTAATAAAACCTGCTGGTTTCACAATGATAGGCCAGACAATGATAGGCCAGCTGTAATTTAGTTTCTCTTTCTCCATTAATTGCTCTTGGTTTATCTAATAAGTGTGATTAGGTCAAACTGACCCATTCTTATTTCTCCCCACCCTTCACAGACCTGGGATGATGAGCTGGAAAGATCAGCCCATGCTTGGGCTCAGCAGTGCATCTGGGATCACGGGCCTAGTGTCCTCATCAGGTCAATTGGACAGAACCTGGCTGTTCACTGGGGCAGGTAAGAGTTGGGAAGCCACAAGCTAAGCACAAAGACCAATTTAGGGATCCTACCTGAAGGGCAGTGCAGAAGGTCTGCCTGGTCACTGTGTAACAGAGCAGTGAGGAGACGGAAGAAAAGGTGAGGAGCAATAACTATTCCTCAGTGAAATGGGAAATCTCAGAACATCTTCAGTGCCTTTTGGCTGACTCTTTCCACCAAACCAGTTCTGATTCCAGGTACTTCATATTCTACATCTCAGATCATGTCCAAGGTTACTCGTACCTGTTAAGAGCTGTTTAACCCACGACCTTGGGCTCCTCGGGGCTGTTTCATCTTCAGGTAGCACATTGGGAGCCAGCAGAAGACCGGAGCTTCTCAGAAAGAGTCTCTGGATGCTGCTGCTCATTCAGCACTCATGGCTATAAATCTTGTGGATAATCTCTCACCTTGTTTCCCATAAATATTTATCCAGTTCCTAGTTTGTCTTTCCTAAAACCACTTTTCAGTTTGTTTCATCCTTCTGGGGAAAGTTGCTAAACTAACGCTGTTAACCCAGCTAGGGATGACTGCGTCAAAGCTTCCAAATGTCTCTGTCTCTCCATGCCAAGGTGAAGCGTTTATTGTTGAGATCCTATTGTCAAACCTGTTATAGATTAAGCCTGCTTTGTAAAGCAAACATTTAGTACGTGCTCAGGAACCCTAATGAGCTGAAATGCAGTTATTCTTGCTGTAAATCAGGTAGAACTTGGTTGAAAGCAATGGAAATTTGCTGGTGCGAAATTAGCCTGATATAAAAACTGGGCCCATTTTTGCTGGCAGATTTAAAAATATGATTGGAAAGTAGAGTGGTTAATCCATTGGAAACAAAGTCAAAAGATCGGGCTGTTCTTGGCTCTCTTGCAAGCTTTCAAGATGGCCATGGTTACTGATGGAGTTAGATCCAATCTTACTCCTTTTGCAATCACTGAGAGGAAAAAGAAATCATATTTAATCATATTTATCTATTTTCTTTTTTCTTTCTTTTTTATTTTTTTAGGGATAGGCCATAATTTAATTGTCTCAATTTCCTCTTTTGTAAAACAGGACTCGGAAAGTATTCACTTAATGACATCATTGAGATTAATGTTTTAAAGTGCTTCTAATGAATGATTTTTAATGAAGAGTTGGATGAAAGAACAAACTGTAGTTAGTGATGATATCACGTTTATTTCTGGCTGCTTTTTTTTGTTGAAAGCACTAAAAAGCAGTGACTTTGGAGCTGTTCCAGTTTGATGTGGAGTTTGCAGATTTCCCTGTTCACTCATGGGGTTGTAGCATGCAACGTGCATGTGACTTGCTCGAGGAAATTACAGCTCCAAACCTGTCCCAAATAAGCAGAAGTGACATCAGGACTACGATATCTGCAATATTCTGTGTGCAGCTCATGCAGAGTGTGCAATGTTGTGCACATGGGGACCTCCAAGGTGGGGCTTGTGTCTCGTGCATTAACAGCACTAACATAGGAGTGATGCGAGTGTGAAAAGGCTTATTCCATTTGCCAAGGCCTTACAGTGTTAACTGCAAAGGTACCTCCAGATTTAGCAAATCACCTGTGGTAAAATAGGTACATGATGGCTTTCAGCTTAAGGTGTTTGGCAAGCCTTAACTTGTGTTTACTTTCAAAATACACCTTTCTGCCAAACTAGATGTTTTTTGTAATCGAGTGGAAAAGCCAGGAGGACATTTCAGGTCAGCAGCATTTCAAGAGAGTGTCAAACCTATAAATAATGCAGTCAGACCGGGCTGTGAATTTGAATTTGGGGGAAGAAGCAGCCTTTACATTTTTTTTTCTGTTCATATGACTGTGTTACTGATTTTTTTTTTCTTTCTGGGTAACAGCTTCTCAACAAATGGAAGCTGAGCAACTTTTCAGCTGTTTTTACGCATAACTAGTAAAAACTGTGTTGCAACCGAGGAGTTGCGACACAGCAGGAAACGCTGCTTGGGAGGCTCTTGTGGAAGCTGGTGCTCTCATCTGTGACGGTTCTGCTCCTTCAGGTACCGCTCTCCCGCCTTCCACGTGCAGTCTTGGTACGACGAGGTGAAGGACTACACGTACCCATACCCCCACGAATGCAACCCCTGGTGCCCAGAGAAGTGCACGGGATCCATGTGCACCCACTACACCCAGGTAAGGAGGACGGCACCCTCGGATGCTCCTCTTGCCCCACTGTGGCCGGGGGCCCGTTTCACCTAACGGAGCTGCCTCTACAGATAGTCTGGGCCACGACAAACAGGATCGGCTGCGCCGTGCACGTCTGCAAGCAGATGAACGTCTGGGGAGAGGTGTGGGAGAACGCCGTCTACCTGGTCTGCAACTACTCACCCAAGTAAGCGGCTGGGAGGAGATTTCGGGCAGCCTGCACTGCTGTTTGCAGCTTTCAATTTCTTTTATTCCTCTCCACTGCAGCCTGGAGCCTGCAGAACTGAATGAGGGGCTGGGGCCAGGCTGGGCTTTGAAGCTGGACCCATGGGAAGGAGGAGCAGGGCTGGTGCGGATGGAGCTGGGGATGCTGCCAAGTGTGGCTTGCTCTGGATCATGGTGGGATCAGCGCTGCTGGCCTCGGTGCAATAGCCACAGCAGCTGCGATTAGCCAGTTTGATAGTCTGATTAGGTTTAGAGGCAAAGCCCGGGTATAAAACACGAGTGCTACATCTGGAAGAGGTTTCCTACCCTCTGCTTGCAGTTGCAATTAACGTTTTCTGATTGAACAGCTTGTGTAAGAGGTGTTTCACTGGAAAAGCAGCTAAAAGAAACAGGGAAATTGCAAACAGAGCAGCTTGACGAGTGCCTAAGGGTCAGTGGGATGAAAACGGGGGGATAAGAGGATACTTATTTGGGATCAGTCCCTTTTGTAGGCTGGCCTCCTGTGCACGTCATCCACACAGGGCTGCTGCATGGAAAAATACTCTATTTCTGCCGTTCCGGCTCCGTCTCTTCTCGCTGGCCTGGGAGCGCTGTCCTCATCTCGCCCTGGCTCTGCAAGCGGCTGCAGGAGCAATAACCTGTGCAGGGCTGAGCCCAGCCCCTGGTGCTTGCAACGCGCAGACCTTGGGCTTCTGGAGACTTTCCTGAGAAAATTCAGTCATCCTTGACTTGCATCTGTTTGCACAAGACCGCAGTATTTGTATTAGTTTAGCACAGAGGTGATATTACTTATGTGCATAAGGATCTGCGATTCTGTTAAGTAAACGCTGAAGACGGTGTCTTCTCGGAAGCGCAACCAGAGCATCGCTGTCCTTGCACGGCTTCCCCATGGGCTTCGCTCCGTGTCTCCAGGCCAGGGCAGGAGCCAGGGTTTGGAGCCAAGTCCAGGGGCTCAGGGATGGCCGGTTTGGGCAAGGAGAAAGTGCCAAGTCCTCTTGTGGTCCCAGATGATCCGGGAGCCCAGGGCGCTCGCGTTGCTGGTGTGGAGCCATGCGCTTTTCTGCTGGCAAACGGTTCCAGATGGAAAACTAGGACAGCTTTTAAATGGAAAGAGCTGTGCTCTGGCCTGGCCGCAGAGCTGGAGAAAAGGCTGGGAGACTTGCGGCTCCGGTGGCTTTGGCAAAGGGCAACGAGAGAGCCAAGGGCAAGTGCGCGTCAGCGAGGAGCAGCTGGGATGCGGGAAACGGGAGACTTTGCGTGTCCGGTGTTATCTGGACCCCTGGGATGGGACAGAGTGGAGACTTTCCAGGGCTCATCCCTGACGGGCTGCTGTTTCTCCTGTGCTTCCAGGGGCAACTGGATCGGGGAAGCCCCGTACAAGAGCGGCCGCCCCTGCTCCGAGTGCCCGCCGAGCTACGGGGGAGGCTGCCAGAACAACCTCTGCTACAAGGGTAGGTGCTGGCCACATCCTGGGTGGTGATGGGGTTCCTAAA
>JAUBOD010000907.1:218739-242676 GCA_032353885.1 Nothura maculosa | reverse complement strand
TCTCCCTCAACCTGTGGACCTATCTGCCCTGCTTGCTGATGCTGACATGCTGCCATTATTTTTAATCCCCCTTCTAATAAGATTATCGCTATGAGGATACCATAATCCCCGAGACGGATGAGACCAACGAAGTGGAGACCTCGCAGGTGGCAGAGCACAAGCCCGTGTGGTTCCCCAGCGTGGAGCACAAACCCACCAAGACTATCAAGACCAAGAAGGTCGCCCTGGACAGCTACATGAGTAAGAGGGGATTTTGTTCTTTCAGCACCTCTGAGTTTTAAAGCACTCCATAGGGTGAGGTGCAAGGGTTGTTATTTGAAACCCAAGTGGGAGGAGGTTTGAGTAGGGGGGAAGATGATCTGCATGATGATTTGAAGGTATAGAAGCCCCTCATGCCCTTCTGCATGGCATGCTTGACATCTCATGTGAGCATCCGTGAACTGGAGGTCCCCATATCAGGAGTCATTTCAGCAAATGTGGGTTTTATGCTGCACACAAAACATGCTAAGCTCAACAGTGACTCTCTTCACACCTGTTCTGGGGATTTTAGGCCTTTCTCTCTTTTTTAATCTCTCTTTCCCATTCTGTTTCTTGCTTGGGAAGGTTTCTGAAGTTATCTGTGGAGCTGTTAGTGCTTTCATTCTCGTTTTCTCATCACTGTTAATTAAAAGAGAGCTCTCCAGATACAGAGGGGAGGCGAGTAACCACATCCTCTCCACTTTTATCTGCTACCATCTTCCGAGCCTGTAATTAAATGGAAAATGAGGGCTCTGGCTGCAGACCTTGGGCTGTAAATCAAAGCATTCTGCTGTCAAAAGTTTCTTCCCTACTAATATATAAGAAAACACCTGTCTCATACTCAAAAGACTGCAGATGCACAAGCCTGATTTTGTCTGGCATCCTGCTCCTCACAGTGTTTCCTCTTGCACCTCACATTTTATTTGCTATATATATGTATTTTTTTTCTCCCCTAGCACAAGTCATTACCTGTGAAACCAAGATGAGGGACAAATGCAGAGGCTCAACATGCAACAGGTAGCACCTCAATGCTCTCTCTTGGATCAGATCAGGAAAAAGTGGTCTAAAAATTGGCAGGTTCTTGCAAACAGGAGGTAGCCTATGTATTAGTGTTGAAATTTCTGATAAAGGTATTCCTAGGTATTCCATTCAAAAGCATTTACTTAAGTCATAGCAAAAATTCTCTTTAAACAAAGCACTCAGCCAAGTTGAGCCACATAAGGTGACTCAGTTTATGTTTTGCAGTAAAAAAATTTGCAGCAGTTTTGGACACAGCTCCAGGTGTCCAAAATCATTTAATCAGTTTTGGCAAAGTCCTTTTTTGTACCATATGTTCCAGTCCTATCCAAGGCAGACAAATAATTCATGGCTTGTTGCCTCCCAGCCAGTCAAGAACTTCTGGTTAAGATTTCAGTGAAGAACGGGACAGTTTATCACTTGGAGAAAAAACAAATCCACAGAATCTAAATATTGGTCGGGTTCTTTAAGGAGGGTGGAGAAATAGTTTTTAAAAAGTAGCTATTTTGCAATGTTGTTTTTAAATGGAAGAATTACGTGAAATGAATGGAATGACTATTAAATGAAATAGAGTTGAAGTCTGTTTTTCTTGAATTGTTTTTTTGCCACCCTCAAAGATATATATCTTTGCTAGGTATCTGTGCCCAGCTGGCTGCCTGTACAGTAAGGGAAAGATCTTTGGAACATTTTATTATGAGAGTGTAAGTACCTTTTAATAGCTCCGAGATGCAATTTGTGGGGAGCTAGTGGTAATAACAGAAATGGGAAATGCCAACTATTCTAATGTCTTTTAGCTTTTCAGATTCTCCACTTATGGCACAGTAAAATGCATGAATAAACATTATGTGCATTTTCCTCTGTAGTGAATTAAAAAAAGAAAAAAAGTCTGGAAAGGTAAAGTGATTCCAGAACTCCAGAATTGATTTTGTCGTGAATGCCCTTAATATGCGAATTAAAATCCTAAAATCCATGGAGATGGAGGGACAGGGATCAACAGTTCCCATGTGGATCTCTTGTACTATAGAGAGTTGTTACGCTGAACAGAAACTCTGTGCTAAAAACACTGTAAAAAATGTGATATTTTGGGGTGATCTGGTGGATCTTGAATTAGCCTTGACCTCACAGCCTTTGGGACTGCATAAGCCTGCTGCCTCAAAGCAGATTTTTTTGGTATTTTAGTATTTGTTGAGAACTGGAAATGTTTCCTATGGGTACTTAATTTCCAATACCACTTTTCTTCTAAATTATATCTGATCAATATTATTCAATATTTAGAAAAAAACCTGCCATCCAACCAAGCAGTGATTAGAAGAGAAAAAATGAGTAAGGTTATGCTGGAAGGGTGATGTTTAGCAGCAGTAGCAGCCAGGAACCTGCTTGCTGTATTTTCCACTTGGTGCCTGGGTGGTGGTTTTGTTCCTGCCTGCTTCTTCATGATATTGTTGGTCAGCATTGCCTTGTGCTTGAGATCCATCTCACGTGCAGTCTGTTCTATCCCCTTCAGTCGTCCAGCATTTGCCGCGCTGCCATCCACTACGGCATCCTGGACAACAAGGGTGGCCTGGTGGACATCACGAGGAAGGGACGGACACCAGCGTTTGTCAAGTCCACCAGAAATGGTGTAGAATCCTTCCGGTATGGACTTTTTGGAAAAAAATATCTTGCCTTTTATTTGATTTACACAGAAGCTGATGTCCCACCTCTATAGCTTAAATGTGGACATAGTAATTCTAGCGCACTAGTTTTTAATAACCTATTTTTTTCTGCTTGTTTTACAGGAAAAATAAGCCTTCAAATGCATTCATGGTTTCCAAAGTCACAAGTAAGTTTATAAAGCCAAGGAGAAAATGTTTTTGCCAGAATTTTATAGCATCCTTGAGTATGTCATAGAACTACCGATAGGCCAAGAGGAAATGGCCTCAGGTTGTGCTAGGGGAGGTTCAGGTTAGATATTAGGAAAAATTTCTACACGGAAAGAGTGGTGAAGCATCGGAAAAGGCTTCCCAGGGAAGTGTTGGGTCACTATCGCTGGCAGTGTTCAAGAAACATGTAGATGAGGCGCTTAGGGACATGCGCTAGTGGGAATGGTGGTGATGAGTTTACAGTTGGATCTGATGATCTTGAAGGTCCGTTCCAACCATAATAATTCTATGATCATTCCATCCAACACCCTTCTTCACTATAAGCGGTCATGTTAAGAGATTATATCCCAGCTCAGATCTCCTCTGGCCACCTACCATGGGCCATTTCACCACCAACCATCATGGCTTCCCATGGGGAGCGAGGGGGAGGGTGCCAAAATAACGGGGCCAATAACTCAGTGCTCTGGTTTGTTCTTGCAGCGCAGACGCTGGATTGCTATACCACAGTGGCCGAGCTGTGCCCGTTCAAAAAGCCGGCGTCGCACTGCCCGAGGTAGGTGCAGCCAAGCGACGTGGCCCCTTTCATCAAGCCGATTTGCAGCTTTGTGCTCTGCCTTTATTCTCTTGCACTTGCTGTTTTTTTTAATCCTTTTTTCCTTTTCATCTTAAAATGTGGGAGAACTTACTTCTGGAAAAGCTGATGTGTGCAGGTGCAATCAGTGGTGCAGGGGGAATGGACAGATGCAACTAATTGCATCCCATGTTGAGTGCAAAAACACAGAAAGCTCCCCTTTGAAAATGTCATAAAAGATCAATCCCTCTTTTACGGGTTGCAAAAGATTTCTATTCCCAGTCCTGCAGTAACCACCAAATGTCATCTGAGGGGAACGAATAATTAGATTCACTGTTGCCACCTGCAGACCAGATGCAGGCACTTGAAATCTTCCAGGAATGCAACTTGCTTTCCTGTTGAGTCTTTATATAGAGAATAAATAGGAATAACTTGTTTTCTAGGATTTATTGTCCAACCCACTGCAAAGATGAGCCATCGTACTGGGCACCGGTGTTTGGCACCAATGTCTACGCAGATGTGAGTATGCTCAAAATACATGTGTTTTGAAGACTAGATTGCAGGGTTGCTCTTCAGGTCCTCAAGGGATTATGTCTGGGATCAATCAGGGATCAATCTAGGTGACATGGCTCTGCTCAAGGCATGGGTAGACCCATAGCTGCCCTTTGGGAATTGATCAGCAGGCTGTGGCTCCTGGTGAGCGTGTGAATACCTGGTGTTGCTCAGTGTTGTCACGGAGAGCCGCAGACTCCCGGAAAAATGTGCAGAGAAAATATATTAGGAAAAAAATGGGGAAAGCCATGGGGAAAAGAATTTTTAAGTAACTTTTATTCTGCTTGAGACAACTTTTTAAACGTAGGGCCACACAGATAAGTTACTGTAGACAAATCGATAGTGCTGATGCTCTCCTGCAGTACCTGTGTGTGCTCTGACCTTACAATAGGTGGAAAATCACTTTTCTTTGCTTTCTCTTGCTGAGGAGACACCTCCCTTAGATTAGCATGCAATAAATCCTGAGCTTAGAGGGGAATTAGGTGATTCCCACCATCCCAAGTACATTTCTTCCTGATTCATACTGACGCAAGAAGATTCATGTCCTGCACAGAGTTGTGACCTCTGTTTCCGACTGTGCACCCTTGAGGACTGTGTGAACATGGAATATGATTTTTTGGAGGAAAAAAAGAAAGAATGAAAAAATAAAAAATGTATTTGGCCACTCCCTAAAGGGTTTATTTTTTTTTCTGGACTACTGTGCCAATAACATGGCAAGAGCCTAGTAAGGAAAGTACTTAATTTCTAGGAGAATGAGAATTTGATATAAAAAGGAATAAATAACAAATAATTAAAACGGAGAAACCTGCAGCCACAAAAGAAAAAATAGAGAATTTGACTTGGCTGTGGAGTACATTGCAAGGGGAGAGATATTGATGACGAAAAAGCCTAAATCTGGAAGACTGACAAGGGAAACACGCATGCCGAGCAGTGGGAATGTGGGCACAGGCTTTTCCCACAGAGCACGCTGAGTGTGCAGAATGCCCTCCAGGAGGGGATGCTGTGAATTAACCGAAGAATAATTAAAAGGGACAATAAACAGGACGAGACAAGTGCTAATCTTCTGGAAGGGCTCTTGGGCTTCACATCTGGAGTGGCACCTTTGTGGCCCCAGCTGTGTCTTGTTTAATAAGTTAGTTATTTGCCCTGGTGCAAATCTGTGCTCCCTTCCAGGGTGCCCTCTGGCCTCTTCCCATCTCCTCCAAACAGTCAGTTTGCAAAATGCTCTGGCAGCTAAAGAGTAAATAGTCCAAGCACTGGTGACAAAACTGCTTAGCTGGTCCCTGAAACCGTATCTGATGCACTGAGCTTTCAGCCTGAGATGGTTTCTATATTTGCATTATCCCGGGCTGGCATGTGAAAGTTTGCTTTGCTGCAAAGGAAAAAGCTACAACATAAAAACTGGTGTTTTTTATGAAATAATTCTGTTTTTATATAAAGGGCATAGGAACCACTATCCTAGTTTGTGTTTATCTACTTTCAGTGTATTTTGCCAGTCTTTTTTCTTTTTTTTTTTTTTACCCATCAGAATTAAACTGCTATTTTAGGCTATGCTTCAAATGCTTGGGAAATATGCATTTATAAGAGACAAGCTGAACAAAATACAAGAAAACTTGTTATAGCAAAAGTTCATGCCCAAGTTCCAGGCCTATCCCCTAGACAGAGTTACTTTTCCATGAGAACAGCCTGTATACAGAGTTTACAACTGGTGCAGGGAATAGGGAATTGTCTCCAAAAATCCTTTCAGGGATGAAATTAGTGTGAGTGAGTGTTGAGAAGCAACTGGCTAGGAAATAGAAGAAATGTTGCCTATATTCTTTGGTGTTGCATTAAGGGAAGAGATGTCTGTAATGTCAAATTTTAGATAAATTTTAATCTGTGTGCAAAGAACTGATGCAGAGACAGCAGGTCTACCAGGAGCTGGTAGAAGATACAAAATTCAACCTCAAACAGAAAGCCTGACTCATAAAAGCACATATTTAAAGGCACTTTGCTGCTTTACAATGTCTGTAGTATTGGTAACTCTTGGTAATATCATAGGTGGGTTTGCACTGAAGATGATGGGAGCATCTCTGACCTGCTCGGAGGTACCTGCTTCTGTGGGATTGGTTTAATCTAGGTGCCAGGTGCCATGGTTGACTTTTCCAGTGTGAAAAATGGGATAAAAGTGGATAATTGCCATGAGCACCAGGCTTCCCTGCTCTGGAGGTGGTTCATGCTAGTCATGAGCTCACATCTGTGGGGGGATTAGTTGCAGGAGGATGGGCCCCTTGCACAACCAGGCAGGTTTCTATCATCAGAGAAAATCCTGTTGGGTTGCTTTGCTCTCCCAAGAGATAAACCTTAATGATTAAACCGGTCACACTAATGAGGAAATCACTGCTGATTTCATCCATAGCCATTGGTGGTTATAGCCCACTATAAAATCTATTGGAATTTTATGGTGAGTGCTTCAATTCATTTCTGCAGTCTGGGAGCTCCACGGAGCTGCTGCGTTGGCAGTGCCAATGTTATGGGCTTGATTTTGAGGGAGAAAGCCTTTATTTCTGCACTATTTCTCATTCTCCAAAGGCTCTGCAAGCAGCTCATTAAAGCACAGGCTGGTGTGGTGTGACAGGAGGCAGTAATCCAGCACTCGGATGGAGCGAGGGTGTAAAACAGGGAATCAAAACTTTTTTGGTCAAAGCTTTGAGTAAGCAGCAGAACAGTAAGTCCTAGAAAAAAAATTTAAAAAGGGAATGCTTTGATAAGAACATCGTTTAGGGTCTCTCCCACTGGAGCATTTTGCAAATCAATTCAAGATGATTTAATTTTACAAGCCAATTTTAGATTTACAGATTTCCCATTGCATACTAGGGCAAATTCACAGTGTATCTTCCAAACACAACGTTCCCTTGCTCCCTTGACCATATATAGAAGCAAAACACCAAATTGGCAATTAAAGCTGCCAGAGCTGCCAAGAGATAGGCGATCCGGAGTGATAAATATATAGGGGACAAGGCAAAGCTGCCATATAAGGCTGAGGGAAAGAAGCAGCACACTCTGTATTGTACACGCACGATGGGAATGTTTGCCCTCGGCAATGGCAAGGGCACTGTGGGTTCTGCACTTAGTTTTTCTTTTTATTTTCATTTTTTATTTTTTTTTCTCAAGCAATCGAGGAGTTCATGGACTTGGGATTTTCACCTGCTGCAGTTCTCTGTGCTAGGACTGATTATTTTTTTTTCATTCGTTATTCGAGCTAACTGTGTGTGAATCCTTTAGAGGATTGGTGGCCAAGTTTATACTATGCCTAAGTCTTTCTGTGTTATTACTCTGCTTCCTGGATGCTTCTGGCACTTAGTCATCCTTTGTTAGTATTTTGTGCTTCTCCTGACTGTGCATCGAGTAGATCAGGATAAAAAAGCAGCTTGCAGAGGAGTGTCATTTCCCTCAGGCTCTTATAAGGGTATGACTTATTTGGCTCTCTGGACCACTGGATGGGTGCATGGCACTGGATTTTTCCTAGAAAGAAGGAGGTGAACTCTCCAAAATGCTTGGTCATCTTAGTTTAAATCAACAAAAACATCTGCTTTTCCAGCAAGAGGGTGAATGAGCTTGGAAAAGTGGCTGGTCATTGAGAGAGGTGTCCCCACTACCTTCCTGGTGCGGACACAAGGAGTGGGAGCCACCAGCTGAAGCCATCTTTGGCCCTAGATGATATCCTAGATATCAGCATCCCTGGATATAAAATATAGATGTTTAATGAGTCAAAACTATTAAATATTTTTCAGAGCTCCAGTATCTGCAAAACAGCAGTGCACGCAGGAGTCATTCCAGATGAAGAAGGTGGTTTTGTGGATGTGATGCCCGTAGAAAAGAAGAAAATCTATGTTGGCTCCTTAAGGAACGGAGTCCAGTCTGAAAGGTGAGATGTCTGTCTGTGTGCTTTCTCTCCTATTCTTGATCGTGTGTTCAATTTTCTGTCAAAGTCAGGAGATATCAGCTAGTCAGGCTGGTGGGCTGGAAATGCCTGACTTAGTCATGTCACTGTGAATTTTGAGAAGCAAATAAATGGAGCGTATTGTCCTATTCCTACCTTGCACAAGTGAGTAGTCGCTTTCTGATCTGTGTTGAAAGATAAGGAATATTGAACTTCTTTCTTTTCTTTCTCTCCTCCAGCTTGAAGAGCCCTGTGGATGGAAATGCTTTCCGAATTTTTGCTGTGAAGCAGTAAATTCCCGAGAAAGGTGCAAGTTTCTGTGGGAGAGCGCTCCCTTGGTCTCAAGAGACAAGAAGGCTCCTCTGATGGCATCAGCTCTGAACGTACCCTCTTTGCCGAACTCTTTCAGGGAATTAAACAAGAAAAAAAAAAAGAAAAAGAAAAAAAAAGAAAAAAAAAAGAAAAAAACAACAGGTTCTGACTCAGCTGTTGGCATCTCATGGCACCAGTTCAGCGTTGTATCTTCTCGTTTCGTGTTTTCATTTTTTGTAGGGGCATTCAGCAATGACAGACTGTTGGGACTCCACTTTCCAGGAGAGGTGTGCTGCACAGAACCGGGGTGCTCAATGCATGGCCAGCGCCGTGGCCTCTGCCTCCCCTTGGATGGCATCTTAGAGACTGAAGCATCTACTTTTGCGTGCCCCAACAAGGGAAAGCGTTGGCCTTGGGAATGTTTTGAGTTGTTTTCTTGGCGTTTTGGGTGTCAAAGAAGGGCAAGGAGAGTGATTTCCCAGCAGAGTGGCACCGAGTGAGGCTGCTGGAGCATTGCATTGAGCTACGTAGCATGACGGGAGAGGACGTTTCTTTCAGCCTGACGTTGAGGTTCGCTGCAGGATGGAGCAGGGTGGGAGGTGGTGGCAGAGCCCCTCGCTGCAGAGAACGAGGCCACTGGATAATGCAAACAGCAGGTTTAGTGTTTGCTGGTCAAACATTTGCAGGTACCTTGTAAGTCTCGTAACCTATGAGAAGTCAGTGAATTAGGGCTCCTGTGCTGGCACATCTCATATTATATTACATACCATATAAAAATGAAATTTCAGTTAAATGCAGTGTATTGTTTTATACAGCAGTGCTGGTTGTTTTATGTGTAGTATCAAGCAATTATAAAATTAGTCTTATTTTTATTAGGAATGGTTGCATCCTTATGAAGCATGTTCACTTTACCTTGGTGAAGTTCTTCATTGTGTGTGCAGTTCTGAGACTTTGGATATATGAAATGAATCGGGCTCGATGAGATCCTCCCATTTGGTTTGCAGAACTCGACTTGCAGTATGAATGTTGCATCCTGGCTCAGGACATTCAGGGTGCTGCATTTGTAAAACACACAGATGTGATGGTGTTATTTAGTATTTTGTTATTTATGTCTCAACAAGCATCAAAATGCATTTCCAAGACTATTTGAATGAAATTAAAGTGTGCCCAAAGTACAGCCTAGCATAAGCTACTATTGAAAGCAGGAGAATGTTCCTTAATTTGTATTTGAAATGGGTTGTTGGACTTGATGTAACCACACATCTAGTTCTCCTTTGATGCACACACATCCAGTAACTTCATTAGTCATGAGAAGGCAACATAAACTTTAGTTCTTCAGTTCATATAAACCCATAGTCCCTGTGCTCAGTAACTTGGTTGTAATATTGTACAGCAAACAGGAAAATATTTCACTTTATTTGGCAGATGTCTCATAACTACTCTTAGGCTCAGACTATGTTCAATTTAAACTAGGGAGACAGAAAGCCATCTCGTCAGGCTGTTTCAAAACAGAGAACAAAAATGTTTATATAATTAAACCCTTCTTTAATTCCATGAACACCATGAAATCAACAAGGAAATTGCATTTCTGGGTCAGTTTGTCTCACAGCTGAGGTTTTCTTTCTCTGTGGAATCTGAGCTGGAAGGAGCCTTTTGTAAAGTACAAAGATGGGACTGCTTTGCACTGTCTCTGTGAGTTCTGCACAGCAAACCTTCCTTTGTGCAGTTGCAGAAAAATGACTCAATGTGTCGTCTTTGTTTATATGGTATCGTCTTTCAAGGTGTACAGTATTTGCTTTAGATAGGAAAGAATTAGTTATTTTTTCTTACTAGTTAAATTGATATTAAAACAGCTGGAACAAATCTCAGAAAAGCTGCTGGTTGGAAGGGTCTGAGATCTTGGCAGTGAGAAAAAGCTTCCCTGTTTCTGCCTGCTGTGGTTAATGATGCTCTATGTGATCCAGTGCAAGCCCATTAGATGCTGCGTCATGAAACCATGGCCATTATGGGCTAAATGTTAGCCACAGTACTGTGTATTTCCTATGACTTGGGAGGTGTTGTAGATGCAAGCAGATGTCCAGTGGAGTCCTTCCTACTGGCTTCATGGGATTTGAAAAGCACATAAAGCACAAGAGAGCTTCAGTAGGATGCCACCTACCTGTCCATGACAACCATTGATGTTGTAAAATGATGGAAGGAGATGTGGGAGAGGAGAAGGTTCTTGGAGAAAAGTCTTGAAGGATCAGTGTAGAGCACATAGAATAATCCAGCCAACTTGGGATGCATCTACCTGACAAAAAGAAGGGGACGAGGGAAGAATTTTTATTCCAACAAAAATTTCCTAAAATGCCTAATGGAAGTTACAATTGCATATTTTTATCTTCAGCCAACTGGTTTGGATTTTTAGAAACTGATGTTATTTAAGTCTGTATCTGTTTATTTTTATATTTGTTGTACAAAAGAGAAATTGTGACTTTACTACACATATTATTTGAGGTCCTGGGTGCTATTGATCTGAACATACCTCCACCAGCATTAGGAGAGATCAGGTCCTCCAAGGCAGTCATGATATATCATATATCACTTACTTTCGATCATGTGTGCTAGCTGTTCATATACAGGTGGGACAGTTCCAGTCCTAAGCCGTATATTTTATGTCTGTGATAGCAAAACATGACTTGGTCTAATGTATTTCAGTACAGCTTAAGGACACAGCATGTTCTTACCTTTATATCACCAGGTATGTTCCTCATGAGACCCTAGCTCGGCAGATGGTCCCCTTAGTCCTCGCAATTTGTCCCTTTTAAGAAGTAAGCAGTACTTTGGCCAACAGCTGATTGATGATTCTCCAGTCGTGTATGTAGTCGGTTGTGCAGTCTAAATATTTAGGGCCAGTTCATAGAGTTGCTTTTTTTTTTCTATGAAAAATGATGTATTTTACTACTTCTTATGTATAAAAGTTTCTTGTAAATTTTTTGTGTGCCTATGCATGTTTTTCAAGGGGCAGTGTGTTTATAAACTATAATTTTTTTCTAAATACAGAATTGTAAAATATCTTCCCCCTCCCTCTGTTTTCTTTTGATTTCTGAATTATTTGTGAAATAAAAAACTTCCCAGAATGAATGTCCCCCCTTGTCTTTACTGCTCGGTCGGAGTCGAGGTTGTATTTAGAAGGATGAGCCTGAGCTATTTGCAATTCCTCGTGGGACTAAAGTAGCCCCTGGAGAGCCCGAGTGAGATCAGGATGTGCTGAGCCATTGGCAGGGCCTCTTCTCCAGGCAAATAAATAAAACGTCTCAGTTTCCAGGCATTAAAAGCCAATTTAATACCCGTATTAGGAATGAGATGCATCTTTTCCTTACCTCCTGAAATGCAGCGCCAGGGCAAAGCAGTATCTGCCTTTAAGTACTTGTCTCAGACTCTGCAATATAAGGCTCTAAGTAGATCAAAGGATAGGAAGAAGTGGTTTAAGGAGCTGTCTTGTGAGTTAAAACTGAAGTCAGATCTGCCTCTACTTGCCCAGGCTGCTGTTAAATGCACACTAATCTTTTAAAAGGAAAAAAGAAAGAAAAAATAGGCAGTTTTTTTAATATTCCCCTTGATTTTTTTCCAAGCTCATACTACCCACAGTGCTTCAAATCACACGGATTTTTCATAGAAATTCTATACAGTCTTTGTTAAAAAAGCAAGAACATGATAAGGAGATTTATAATTTAGACTCCAGAAATGAGAGCCACATGGCTTTTTTCTCTGAATGAAGTCTTATCACGGTGAAGAATCTCAATCACACACACAGAAAAGATTGTAATATATTTATATTTTTCGTTACATGTAAATATATATACATATATATATATATATATATGAAATAGAGATGTTTGTATTATTCCAGGACTAGTTGGAGCCATTGTTTTATTTCCTACTTGCTAGTTCTGTGAAATGCTCTAAAATACTGCCACAAAATTTAGGTCCTGGTTGACCCAGGAAGGAAAAGAGCATATTAACCAAAGTGTTAAGGCTGATATTTCTGGGCAAAATCTTCCTGTCCTCTATTCTAGCTCCAGGCCCTTGAACCTTCTCCTGACTTGTATCCTCCCACTGGAGCTGTTGCATGATGCTCTGCTTGACCAAGATAAGAGGTGTCACCTTTAATACTGTATCTTCTGTCTAGATGTTAGATGTGCTAATACAGTAAGTGGAGACTTGGGAGAAAACAAAACAAATTTGTTATTTTTTTTCTCCTTTCAACTTGAGATATCACTCAGCTTCATGCTTTAATGAAGAGTATATAAAAATTGGGATGCGGAGAGGAAAAGGAGAGAAAACCCCACGTGAACATGAGCGAAGGTAGCACGCAATAGGTGGGGTGGACCTGGTGCCCTTGTTTTCACTTTCTCTCCCTGTGGCTGAAGGATTAAAGTCGCTCAAAGGTTATTTGAAGCCGCAGCTGGACACAAGCAGCTCAGAAGCTCGTGTTGAACTCGGCCTGGTGACCCTGGGAGCAGAAGGAGCCTGGATATCTCCTCCACTCGTCTCTCCTCTTTGTTGGCAGGTGAGACCTCTCGGTGCCTCTTGCCCTCCTCCTGCCTTGCCTCTTCCCAACCCCTCATTGAGGCTGCTGGTGGCTATGTATAGCGCTGGCCATACATACCTCATGTGTTTTCCTTCAAAAACCCATGTTCATTTATAGGATGCACCCGGGCACTGTTTTCAAAGCCATTTTGCAAATGGTGGGGTTGGTTCTCATTTATACTAAGAACCTACTTTAAGGCACTTAGGAGACATTTATACCACTTTAGGGTGTGGATAGAGCAGCATAAAGAAGCCTCAATGCAAACAGAAACCGCCCTTATATCTTGTTGACAGTGGTTAAAATAGGGTTAGGGAATAAATCAGCAGACAAGGTATCCCTTATGCAGCACTCCTCTCTGCAATGTTTGCTCCTTGATGTTGGTACCATGCAAGTGTCCGATGCTATATGCAGTTTCCCTCATCCTTGGCTTTGTAGCCAAGCACATCTTAGTGCTATTAAGTGTCCAAGTGAATCCAGGACTATTTATAGCGGGGCTAAAAGTCAGGAGGCTTAGATGGGCTCAGATTATAGCCAGGAACCCAAGGAGGTGGGTGCACCGGCTTGTAAAATAAACCCAGTTCTTAACAATTCCTTGCAAATAAGGGTTGTTTATCACGGGCTGGGGGTGACCAGTGACCCCACAAGAGGAGCTGCCCATATGTCCTGTGCTGATGTGCATCCTCAAGCTCCCATTTCTCCAGCTCTTCTCCAGGTTTCCTATCTGCACCTCTCCCTTTGGCACCCATGCACCAGGATAAGATAAAACGCCTTGCAGTTGATTAGCAGACTATGCTAATAAGCCAGAAAATCAGTTTTTCAAAAAAAAAAGCTGCCACTCAGGACAATTTTGAAAGTGAAACTGTCCTGATCCTGGAGCTGGGAGGGTTGAGACAGGGCCGTGCCAGGAATTTCAGTGGAGTTGCTCCGAGTTTAACATGACTCTGCTCTGACCTTGGGTGAATTCCTTCCTGTCTCCGCTTAGCAGCTTGGCACGATACCTCAGCTGAAAATGGATCTTTTCAAGCCAAGGAGTTATAGAGAGAAAAAAGCAAAAAGTGTGAACTATCTGGAGCAAGTAACAAAAATATTGGTGAGCATTAGTGTGAATAGATGTTCGATAGAGTTATTGTCCATAACTGTAAAATCTAATACAAATTGAGTATGGTTGGGCTTTGGACATGGTCTCAATTGAGGTGCCTCTGATCAAAATAGGCTCTAGATGAATGCAAGGTGGCTTCAAAACAGATCAGTAAATGAGGAGAGTATTTCTTGTGGTTCACAGTGAAAATCTTATTAATTTTCATCTATGTAAGTCTATGGAGTGCTGTCCTCTGAGTAAGGTATCAGTCTGATCCTGACCACTGTTTTCATTAATAACACAGCAGGATACAACATATGCTTGTTAAGTGTGTGGATGGCAGAAAGCTGAGGAGGACTGGGAATGGGCTGAAGGGTAAGGCTGCAACTCAAAAATCACTCCAAAAGTTGGAGAAACAGCCTGCAAACTATGTTGATGCCCAGAAAGGATAAAAATACAAGGAATAAGAAAAGAAACAAATCTAGGGTGGAAAAAAGTGAGATAAACAAGAATCAACAGCATCATGCCATGTCTAGAGAGGTAAATATCTCAGATGTGCAAAGGGAGACACAGGAGAAGTCTCTCGGCTTTCCCCAGTGCTATGAACTACTTGGGCTGAGATGGTGCAGAATCATTTATTATGTAGACTATTATTATAGAGACATCATTGGTGGGAGGAAGGCTGTCCTTGATGGGAACCTCAGCAAGTGTTGGCTGTGCCACAGGGTGCAGAATGCTGAGATGTGGAGGAGGTCTCCTGTACTAGTGCCAGAGATGTGGTGCTGGCTGGGGACAGGCTCTTGGTGGGAAGATGGAAACCATGGAGATTTTCCCATTTGCAGAGTCATGCAGCAATTTCAGACATTTCAGGGCGTCTGGCCAGCTCAGCAGGACACCTTTGCCTTCCCAGACACATGCGTGAAGCAAAACTGTCTTTAACAGCTACAGCAGAACAGATGCATCGAGTGAAGGAGCCCAGTGCTGGTCAGTGCTTTTCAGAGAAGCAGCTTCTTTACCAGTTAACAGTGATTCTGTAAAACCAAAATATTCATTTGGAATTCTTTTGGACACCAGCAGTTTCAACAAGAACTGTAATAAAATCCTGAGAGCACTCTAGTTTCGACGAGTCCAAAATTCTCTAGTCTAGGAAAAAAAAATGTTTAAAATGGGTTCCAGCTGATACCGTGGATAGCTTCAGATATAGGTCTGAAAATGTGTCCACGGACGGGACTATGGCAGGAACAGAAGGTCTGATGGAAAAGCCTGTGCCAATGCACAGGCTGGACACTGGGAATGTCCAGCATGGAGATGACCATTGCTTCTTGGCCCTGGAGCATCTCTCACTGAAGGAGAAGAAACTTGTGTGAGGTCCTCACTCTCTTCATTTATAATCCATGACTTCAGATAAAGTTGATGCCAAGTACCCAAAAAAGGGATTGTGTGTGCGCTCTCTCTCAGCCTGTTCCCGTAATCCGAACACTGCGTCCGACTGTGACAGTTTTGCCAGTAAGAGAGAGGTTTTTCCTTTGCCTGGAGATCCAGATTTAAAATTAGCTGCGTCTCAGCAGAGCCACCGGCGGATCCCCGCCAGCCCCGGCGCGGCTGCGCTGGAGGTTCAAGCTCGGAGAGGATCCCAGTTTAAACAGTAACCAGAAAAGTTTGTTCAGGGAGGGCTCCCTGGCCATTCACAACAGGAGCCTCCATTAGCTCCTATATGGAGAAAACCCATCCAACTTTACAAAAATACTTCCCAGAGTAAATATTCGTGAGTCACAGATACTAAATATTAATAATTCATACATTGGGGATGTAAATACTAGGAGGAGCTGTCAGGTTGGTCTTTTTTTATGCACAGTAACACAGAATTGAGTGTGTGTTCTTCTCTCTTTTTATTTTTTTCTCCTTGTTTTATGCGTGTCAACCGCTCTCATCCCAAGCACAGGCTTGGAGCCAGGCTCATGGCTCTAGCTAGCAGAACCGGTCATCATGCCCGAGGGTGGCAGCGTGTCAGGACAACAGCTGTGGCACCCATGGGACATCAACCTGCAAACTGCTCTATAGGTACATGGGATTTCCATTGACAAACTGACCTTTGGGGGAGAAAAAATATGTGCAAAGTTCCTGCAAATGGCCTCTCCCTAGAACACACTTCCATCACAGCAAGGAGCAGAATGGAGCGAGGGTTGGTCCTGGGTTTTCAGTGGAGGCAATTTTAAGTGAAAAGTGTTCTTTTTGATCAAGCTATCCTCTAATAATATTTTTGAGGTTTTCAGATTAAAAGTATGAATATTTCAGTCATGCTTCAAAATGGGCTCCCTGAAAATGTCACAGACTTGAAAAGCATTAATGGAAAATTTTAAGTGGATGTTAGGGAAAAAAAAATTCCCATAGGGTATAACTGGCATTTGTCATTTGTTGGCTTATGGTAGAGACTGAGGTTTAGTCTGGGCAAAAAGAGGAATGGTTTTTCAACTGAGAGGGAAAGGAGACACCAATTAACACAAAATGAAGACGCCATCCTAGGCAGAGCTGCTGCTCCACAGGCTTTTCTGGAAGTGAGTGAAGCTGAAAAAGGTCTGTAGAGCAGGGGACCATGAAGACCTTGGGTCTGGGGTACAGGACCTCATTTCTTGCATCAAATATGAGGGCAGTTTTGTCCGAGCATGGATTAAAGCAAGTCCTGGAAATCGAGGGGTTGGATGGAAGCCCAGAGGTGAGGTTGTCCCAGTGCTTGGACCTGCATCCCAGCTCTTGGACCCATATCTCAGTGCTTGCTCCCACCTTCAAACACTTGAAGGAAGAGGACCTCATCCTCTTCCTCACCAAAAGAGTTTATCTTAATGGGTATAAATGGCGGGTGCTTTGCCCATGTCCACACACTGGCATCACAGGCTGCCAAGCGCATTGGTGCCAACCAGCAGCAGAGGTGGAGGCCCCTTTCCGGGAACAGGAATGGATGTTCTTCCTCTGGCTTTTCTTTCTGAGCCTGGACCCTTTCCAATGTGAAGAGAAAAGGCGCATTGTGAGTCCTAGGGTAAATACTCCTTGCTGAGAGCTGCACTGGCATGGAGATGCTCACGGACAGGTGTTCTGCCAGTTTTCTCTTCCAGTATCCACATGTCTTCAGGTGTGGAAGATCAGGTTGCATCCTCCAGCCCCTCTGCAGCCAGCTCTGACAGAGGCAGACACGTCTCTGATGCTGAAATCATCTACAAATGACGAGGGCAGCTCTCACCCTTTCACCATCAACTCTGTCTCCCATCAGGAAAACCATCTGCAACCAGACTGCAATAGTCTCCATTTCAGGTAAATGCAATAGAAAGGAAATTTCTTACTGGGAAAGGACAGCCATCACAATTCTGCTTTTCCTGAATTCAGACTCCTTGAAATTATTGGATGTCTTTCCAGCTCATTAGGTGGGTGGAGAGCAAGGCCATTTTTTCTACCTCTTCGTGTTGATGTCTTCCAACTGGGCCTTCCTCAAAGAAAACCAAGTGGAACAATTCACTCAGACGGTCAAATAAGACAAAGATGTATGCGCCCAGAGCAGCCAGAATCCAGCCTTGCACATCAACTCTGGGTCTGCTCTTTGGGTGGAGAACACATCTCTCCATTTGTCCCCTGCCAGCAGAAAGGTCACCTCACCAATGAGTGGCAATAGCCCTCCCTGAGCACTGCTTAGTCACCCAGACGTTAAAAAAACCATAATGTGGATTTAATAGCTGCTGCAAGACAAAAAACAGAATATTTGGATGTTATCAGTGAAATAGGACATCTGTTAAAATGCAGGAAGCTCTTCAGTTAAGAGTTAGGCTCTGTTCTTGTAGTAAAGTGTGGTTTGAAAAATTGCCATGGAGTGACAAGCCCAGGCACAAAGTCAGCCTTTGCTGTTGTGCTGCGGATGGACACCAACCACCAGCTTCCTGCATGGTCACCGACAACAGATGTCCCCTATGACCACACATGCTTGCGCAGTCACCATGAGGCTTTCCGGCTTGCTGCCTCGCGTCAGTGGGAGCTCGGCTTCCAAATTCCCATCTTGGGAGGTAGGTAGAGGAGCTCGTCCTGTGTCTGGGGAGCTCAATCTTGCTTGGGTCCCGTTCCCACGAGCATCTCCTATCAGCCCTCGGGGCACAGCTGTTTTGTCAGGCGGGAATTTTTCATCAAAACCCCACTGAGTGAAGCTGACAAGCACTTTGTGCTGAGAGCTCCTGTCCCTTCTCATTACCGGCCACCAACCAGCCCAGGCTTTTGTAATCTCCACCTTTAATTAAAAGCAGCCAGGAGAGCTGCACTCCTTTTCTCACTTGTGAGGGATATTTTCCTGTCTGGATTATAGGCTAGAGCTCTCTGCTTCTCTGAACTGAGGAAACTAAAACCAACCCGAATCTTCTGCTGTGTTTGTGCGCTGAGGTCTCAGTTCTGAGAGTGCTCTGTCATGTCCACGTTCAAGGATGTTTGTTCTAGGAGAGCAGGATAGCAGAAAAAAAACTATTAGAAAACAGAACAGGAAGTGAAAATGAATCACGGACTCCTTTTTAATGAGGTTACAGCATGTACTGAAAATTACTGCAGATTTCCACAGCTGTTTTGATTGGGACAGGAACCTGGCACTGGAAAGGTTGCAAAGACACATATCCCATTGCTAGAATAAAGCTGTAGCTCGCTGCCAGGACCTTGCTGACCAGGTCCATCATTGCACCTTGACTCAACATTTGCCAGCTCCATGTTTGCACCTGGAAGTGAAGTATTTTTTTTTTAGTTTCTCAGCAACAAAGAAAACCCTCTTCCATTTGAGGAGAGAAACATGCAAATATCTCTCTTCATTCTTGGGGCAAATAAAAAATCAGCAAAAAAAGAGAAAAGCAGATTTCATAGGAAGCCATACAGGTCCACGGGCAGCACGCTGCTTTGTTTTGTAACATCCGTTTACTAAATTATGAATATGTCAGTGCTCATTTCCTCCCTTGTTTTATTAGGTTCTGCCTCAGGCCCGTCACTAAAGCAAATGCAGCGGGCTGGAGGGCTGGCACGGGGCAATGTTGGGGTGTTGAGTCATTTGAATTTCGGTGAATTCCATGAATGGGCCCCTCAGGGCACCACGGTGACTCTTTCTGAGCCCAGTAAACGTAAGTCTGGTGGTGGTGGTGGTGAGGTGGCCTGGATATGATTCAGCTGGTGACGGGATGGCATCAAGGCCTGTACTCTTTATGCCATCCCATGGAGCAGCATGGCCTGCCTTAGCATGTTTTATGGCAGGAAAAGGATTTATGGAGCTGGAAAGACATTTGTTCCTTCAAATCCAGAGCTAGGGCCTGTGAAGCACAGCAAAAGTGAGGATGATGTTTTCAGATGTGATTTATCTGCACATAGCAGGATATGTGAGTGTGATGTCCAGTCACTCTTCTGTCCCATCCCAGCTGTGGCAACTGTTCTCCAACTCGTCATTGTATGAGGGGTGAAGATTAGCGCTCTTCATGCACCTATATAGTAATCTATGTATTGGATAGCTTATAATGATAAAGGAGAGAGGAAAAAGGACTATGTTTTCGTGAAATATATATGAAATATGAAAATTAAGATAGCAAGTCACAACTGACCGTGACATAACTTGATCCTTTTCATAGCAGACATGGAGGTCTTCATGGGATGCTATGGACAATGAACTGGGAATGTGAAACCAGCCTCCAGGTACTGCTGTCAGTGGCAGCCCATTTCTTCTGGGTCAAGGAGCTATGGGTTGTGGACAAGGGGCCAACTATTTCCTTAAAAAAGTAGGAAAGGCAGATGTGAAGTATCTTTACACTAATGTGGACAATTTGAATCATCTTTTTTTCTGCTTTTTACCTCCTTATAGTACTCTGATCTTCTAGAACTGAAGTGAATTCAAGAATTCTAGTCTTGAATATGAGCTCTTTTGGCCAAAGAGATTAGTGATATCCTATGAGGCAAAGAAAGGCATCCACAATTTGTTTTTTTTTTTATTTTTTCTTCACCACTTCAACATCACTTTTCTTCATCATTTTACTCATCCTGAGTGTCTATACACAACCTGACTCAGCCTGATCTTAGTCATTTTCTGACAAAAGAAATCTTTTTGATGGAAAAGTGTAACTTTTGACATTACGGCTTAATGAAGAGTTGCCTGTTTCTTTAGAATGTTTTAATTCTTCTATGGAAATATGAAATCATGTCCAATGTAAATACCAAAGGGACTTCTATTTCATTTGAAACACTTTTTCAGTGCTCTGAGTGGCTGGTTTTCTGTTGCTTGATGATAATATTTTGTTTAATGGAAATTCCTTTGAAATGGTCCTGAGATCCCCTGGTACATCCCCATATCTTCTGACATGGCAGGGTGTGGAAATGCACAGCGGCTGCTCTTCAGGCTTGGTCAACTTTGAGGTTTGTGACTGAGAAGTCTTGCACTCTACAATAAAAATAAATAAATATAAAATCTAAATAAATCTATATAATATATAAATAAACCTATATAATATATATATAAAAATGTAAAATATGAAAATATAAAAATAAATAAATGATAATAGAGTACTTTTTGTGATAGAAACTTGGCATGATTTCTAATGAATCTTCTGACATGCTTTGATGTCTTGGAGAATCTGTGTAACTTGTTTCACTTATCGGGGAAATATAATCTGTAATTGTATCTCAGTCTTTTGGCCACATGAAGGAGCTTGCCACACTAAAGAAAAATTTTATCTCAAGATTTTATTTTTCCTTAATGAAAGAAAACTGTTATGCTATTTTGAGTGTGCAGCACTTGAATGCTTGTCTCAGACTGCCATCTTTCCCAGAAATTATCCTCAGTCTGGAACTGTAGCTGACTTCTCCAGAGCTGAAGGGGATTCTTTCTTCTCAAGGCACAGGAAAGCACCATGGGCAGAGGGTAGGAACTGGCCCAACCTCACTGCAGTTGTTGGATCGGCTTCAGATTTTGTCTTCAGGTGTTGCCAGACTAGAAGAAAATACACCACAGCTACTAGAGGAGTGAGATTATAGAGCTGGGCACAATGACCCCCAAAGTCAGAGGCAGGTGGAATAAAAGCAATTTCATTCCTTCAACTTGAATTATGCTGCTGTTGATGAGAATTCTCCTGTTTCATTTGGAAAGGCAGTGTGGATGCAAGCAGACTTGCCCCATGCTGGAGAATTGCATGGAACAAAAGCAGAAATGAGCTCCCCATGGCACTTCTTCTCCCCCAGTGCTTGGCCCTCGAAGGTATGTGGGGTTTTGAGAGCAGCCTCGGATAATGCATCTCAATTTGCTTGTTACAGTGCTATTTCTAAACTTTCACTTAGTCTTAGTTCCATTATAAAGAACAGAAATGGGATAAAATGGTTGGGGGAAGCACAGGGTAGGGTCAGCTGTTCTCCACATGTTGAACGATAGAAATCCATTTGATCCTGGCTATTTTCAAAACAAATAAGCTGCTGCTTTGCTTCAGCATGCGGTCTCTTAGGCACAGTCACATCCTCTGCACCCCTTGAAAAAGAACAAAAGTCCTCGCCGTGCTCCCGCTGCTGGAACCCCCTCTGCAAGGTTTGGGTTTGGGTCTTTGCAGAGGAATATCTCCTTCTCATAGATCGCCTCAGGGCAGAGCTGCAACAATCATGTATGCTGCAGTGGCTAGTATTTATTCTAGCATTAATTTTCTATGAAGAGTTGGCCAAAAAGAGTTCAAGAGTCTCCTCCATGCTCATCTATTAGATGAAATAAACTCTTCTCTTGGCCTTCAGGTTTCTTCACTCCTCCTGATGGAAATTCCTAACTGGAATTACAGATAGATATCTCTTTAGCTTTTCTGATGGAAAACTTACTCTGGTCTTATGTCTAGGACCAACACTAAGACCCATTACTGCCATGCTCTTCTGCTTTACTCTTTTATATTTATTTTAAATCTTCATGGACTATCTGGTATTTTCTGTTCTCTACATGTTGATATACTGAAAGATATTAGGTAGTGAAACAGCAATGAGGGTATGTTTCATATTATTTTGTTTAGAAGAATGCTCTTGACTGGTAAATAAGTACACCCTTCATAAATGTTTTCAATTTTCCCTTTGAAATATGAAACAAGCAATGCTTTCAGCAAGCAGCTCTTTGTTAAATGTTTTCTTGTTTTGGGATACCCAAATAATTTGAAAAATCATTTTTTTTCCAGAAAACATGAAAGTTTGAGTATTCTGTTTTTTCTTTTTTTTTTTAGTAAACCATGGAAAGTTCAAGCTGTGACTATGAAGACATAACTTCTCATGATGCTCAATACTTCTTGCTGGGTGGAGCATCTTTTGGCTTGGAAACCCAGGTGAGATCCATAAAAAGACACAGGAACTTATCGTAGTAAAAATGAACTCAATATAAGTCCATTAGAAGAAGCCACAATCTGGTAAATAAAGCTTTGCTTTACTATGAGAGACTTAAAAAAATTAATTCTGACAATGGGGAACCTGACTTCCGTGGTAAAAAGTGAACTGCTGCCTCTTTCATTCTTGGAAACTAATGTGCGAAGGTGCAATCCTAGAGCACAGCCAAGGTTTCAGCGTGCCAGTACAAACCATCTGTGCTTTTCCTTGGGCACCTGCACAGTGTTTTGCTTTGCTTTTATGCTTCCAGGCCAGGTCCTCTTGCTGGCAAACAGCACACACATTTTAAGGTACAGGAAGCAGAGTTGAATCTGGAAGAAAACAACCATAGGGATGCTCCTTCGGAAGGGGTTTTTCCTGGCTGATGGGCAACAGGATGAGAAGAGTGTTAAAAGCAGCCAAATATCTGCAAATCTGTGGCCCTAATCTTTGTTGTCCTCAGAGATTTGTCATTTTCTGAGATTAAAAAAAGGACTAAACTTGCAGCAGCAGATCATTTTCAAGCTCTAAGTGTCTGCATTAGAAAGGAAAAAGTTTATCCCAAGTCCTGAGCATTGGATATGCTGAACAGTGTTTGCATTCATATTATTCTGTTGTCTTATCTTTCTGCAGACAAAAGTCTGTTCTAGGAGAAGGATTCAAGTCTTTGGATTCTATGTGGAGAGAATGAGTCCACATGGACAGCACTGTCTGGTGCCTTCCTCAGCCACTTGGAGCCTTGAAGGCTGCATGACCAAGACAAGAGAATTGGTCAAAGAAAGTGTCTTTGAGGCCTATGTCTGCAGAGGCAGTGTGCTGTGGTGGCATGGGTGAGTCTATTCTTGTTTGCACTTTGGCAGTTGGCTTTGGCAGCCGTTGAGCCCTTGCAGCTTACGAGCATCAAAGGGTTCTTGTTTGTGTATACGGGTAGACCAAAAGTCCCTGCAGGAAAAAGCAGGATCACATTATTCCAAGTAGTTGTGTGTAATTGAATAAAAAGCCTCGGCGCCTTGAAGGGGAGGTTCAGCCACCACTTCATGTCTCACCATTTCATAGAGGATTTGCAGAAGACCTCAGTCGTGGGAAGGCCTCCCAGCATAAATGCTCATCAAACACAAATGTGCAGCAGGGCTTGGAAGTCTGGTGAAAAATAATTATGGTGTATTAACTATAGCATTACATACAGGGCAACCAAGGTTTTGATTCATGAACGGGTTTCTAGATACTATATATGCACATTCAGGATTCCTCTGAGGAGCTGCCAAAAGAAGGGACATCAGGACAGCAGAATAGTCCTTTATGACTCTATCTTAGGCCCTAGGTCAGAAGTGAGTTTGCCATACTTGTTACTGAGGAAATTCTCAAATCCAGCATCTTGTCCACCTGTCTATATAAATTAGTTAACCTAATGAGGATGTTTAATCTCCCTTTAAACTCAACTTTTTTTACCTCCTCAGAAGTCCTCAAATACGCTTGAATTTCCTGTGCATGCCCTGCTTCAGACGAGGCAGGCATTGACATTGGAAATAAATAGAAACTATTTTAGTTTGAGAAGGTGAGTTTTGCCTTGTACTGCCTTAAAAATGACAACTCAGCTATCCCTAAAATATTATTGCTAGAAGGAGCACAAAGTATTGGCAGAAGACAGGACCTCCTGAAGTCCAT
>JAUBOD010000907.1:207467-218639 GCA_032353885.1 Nothura maculosa | reverse complement strand
TTTGCGTGGTAGAAGCAAACAAATTGGTGTAATTTGAGAAACCATTTGGCTGGGTTTGGATGCTGTGTTCTGAAATAGAGATTGTGATTAAGCGCTGGTTTGTTCTGCAGGGCTGCACAAGTAAAGGTGCTGACTCAGAAACAATTTCCGTTAATTTTGTCCAACTTCTTCACTGAAAATTTTGAGCACTGCATTGAAGTCCAAAGTAACTTGACAGCAGAGATTTTAGACAAAACTTAAATGTGTGTTTTTTTTCTTCTCTAACACTGGCAAATAATTCCACTGGCCTCAGTATAAATGTCCTAGTCTGAGCACAGCATTTCTCTGCTGAGAACCAGCTTGCATCTGTAGAAACTTTATACCATTTTGTGAAGTTTATTTTCTCAAATGAGGAAGAAACATCCAGAAATATCACAGCTTCTCCAGAAAACAAGTTGGACTAGGCCAATTAAAATGAATGTCTCCATTTGGCAGCAAGAGGAGATGATGCAATTAGCTGATTTTTATTAAGAAGCGAATAGAAGGGTATGAGTTCAATATATGCTGGCCAGAAATGTCACAGCAGAAAAGATAAATAACTAAAAACTTTAGGAAAAATTATCTGTGTCTACATCTATTGTTATATAATGCTCAGTTATAAGACTTGAGAGATGAAAAATAACCTAAAATAAAAATCCTTTATTTTCTTTCTCTGTGCTGCCACTTTCAAGTTTCCTTCAAGTCTCTCCTCACTTGTTGAATTTTTCTGGGCAGAAATCTGACCTGCTCTTTTACACAACCAGAGCACAAAGGATGCTTTCAAAATCATAAACAAGAAGTTTTCTCTTTTCTTGAAGAGAATGGAAAACATAAGCTGTTTGTGTAAAAGCTTTGCTACTCTGGAAATGCACATGGCAATTGTGATAGACTGCATAAGAACTAGAGCTGATAAATAAAACTCAGAATAAGTAAAAATGAAAAAAAAAACCCACCCTCATCCTGAGGCAAATATACTTGCTAAGGTTTGGTGTTCCAGATGGGGATCTATGAGTTTGCACCAACCTTGTGACACTGATGTGAAAGTCAAGTGCTCTAAGATGACCAGCTGGGCTCCACCTGCACCCACAGGTGAATAAGCATGTATGTGCATACATCTATATATCTGAAAAACTCTTTATTGAGAATTATCAAAGCATTGCTTGACCAAACATCACGTACAACTGACTCAACAAAGCCCAAGTCTTTCTAAAACTCTATTGTCATGAAAGTGAGAATATCCAGTCTTGTTACTAGGTGTTTTTTGGGCAGGTATATCAGCCAATACCCTCACTCTTCATGAGGTTACCATGAAGAGTATTTGTGACATCTGCATGCGAGAAGCAGACTTGTCTGAGGTCTTGCCACGAGAGGTGACCCCAAGTGTTATCTTGTGCTTCTTCCAATTGTTTCCTTGTGATTTTTGCCCTGTTGCCATTTCTATTAGTGATACAATAAAGCCTTTTCAGATGGCAGGCTCTTTGTGAGGCTGTGGACCTGAACCACATTGGCAGCACTGGGAGGCTGGATGTGTGACTATGGAGCCGTGCTGGCAAAGGATGGGAGTTGTTCATATTTGGCAGCGAGACAAGGCAAACAGACATGAAACGTTATTCTCTTGACTATTAGATCTGGTCCACCTACCAGTGGCTGTTAGAAATGAGAATAAGCCCATTGTCCTGAATGTTTCTTCTGTCTTAAGCCTGGAGGACTCATATAATTTATTTCCCATATCATTTCTTGACCAAACCATACGCTGCACAAGATCTTATCATTTCCTCATACAATAATAACCAAATCTTTTCAATTATATTACATTCCTCTATCAAGGCAGCCGACATCCTGTTTGCCTTCCTTGCTGCAGCTGCACACGGAGCTCAAAGCTTTAGGAATATTTTCTACGGTCCTCCTAAATCTCCTGTATAATTTGCTAGCTGCAACTCCTGTCAGCTTTCACAGCACCTCCCACCTGGATCTGGGGCTAAATTGCTCCAGGAAACATTGCCCAATGCACTTAGACGTCATAAAATCAAACCTTGATTATTTGCATCCTATTTAGCAGAGCCCTTGCTACCTCGGTAGCATGATATGTCCCCCGAGGTCTGCTTGGCAGCACAGGTAGCACAAGAATTCTGTTCCTGCAAAGCACAGGCCCCCAGGGGCAAAATCAGCATTTCGGGGGGACATTTGCACCTGGTTGAAGGATGCTTTTGAGGTCACTGTGGTCATTGGCAAGGCTCCGTGGAGTGTTGGCTCTTCCCTAGGTGCTGCTGCTGGGGATTAAGATATGAAGTGTCCCACCAGGCATCTGAGCCCTAGGGGACCCATCTGTGAGAGCTGTAAGTTACGATTCACTAACCAGGTCATCCGCAGCTAAATCCTTACCTGTGTCTCTGATGCATTTTCTTATTCTCTAAACAATGTCTTTTTCCTTGCTTTCCTTATTTTATCTCTGTTTTGGAGACAAAATGTATTAGCTGTTATCTGTTCTCTAAGCAGGGTGAAAATGTCACCCTAATGAAGCATTTCAGAGGACTCATTGCAGGGAGTGTCAATCTCCAGGGCTCATCCACGGTGTCTTGGTTCTTCCCCCAGTACTGCTGCTCATGCCATTCTCCTTGCATCCTACAGGGCTCTTTCACTGCTGCTCAGCATCGATGGCACAGAAGGCAGCTACTAGTTCTGCATACTTTTTTTTTAATATCTATAACTCTTTCCAGATTTGATTACACAATTACAGCTGCACAGTAATACCCTAAATTTCTTTGTGCATGAGCTAGACACATTAACGCAAGAACTTGCTGCCTAAGTTTCATCTTGTAGAGGTACCGATTTGGTTATAGATGAGTGAACTGCCTATGAGTGAATAGCAGATTAAGAAATGATGTCCCTTTTACTCTCTTTCTGAAAAATGGATATTTCAAAATCCTAAGAAAGATCTAAACAGCGTTTAAACCAAAACGTGATCTAAAGCATCACTCCCTGTGTTCAACCATGTATAATGCATAATGTGAATCAGTCTTGCTTCCTAATGGCTGAAAATGGGATGTGTCACTCGTTGTTCATACAGGATGATTGATGCTGCTACAGGACAGATATCCTAGCTGTTACGGGCTTGCTGGCTTTTCAAAACAGAAATGGTTTTGAAAACTATGAGTGTCCTCATGGCAAAGCTGTGCTCTTCTTGTGGCTCATGTGCATTTGCATTTGTGCCAGGCTGAAGCTTTTCCAATGTTTCTGTTGAGTTGGTGACTAAGCTACTAGGTCATTTATATATATATATATATTTACCACTGCATTCAGGATGTTTGATGTAAAGAGGAAAAAAAATCCTAACAAAGCATCAATTACAAGAATGTTTAAAACTCGAAATATCTTCAGGGTTTGCAGATGGAGAAATTCCAGAAATGTGATTTTGGCTGGAGATGAGATGCTGTTTGCTCTCGTCTGCACTGAGACCAGGGCAGAAGCAATGAGCTTGTCTCTCATGGGATTCTGTCTCATCCATGGTTCTTGCCTTTAACTAAGCCCATGGCAGGGACAACATTTGTGTTATCAGGACCCCAAGTGAGGGTGACTTGACCTTCTTGTGTCTCCCACGTGTCCTAGGTCCAGCCACACACTCCCCACACTGCTGGATCCCCATGCCAAATCCCCTTAGTCTCCCCTTTCTAAGCACAACCCTTCCACCCTGTCTATGTGGATTTGATATTTTCAGGCTATTTCACCAGTTTTCCAAGAATATTTGGAATTTAATCCTGGTTACTCAAGCTCTTGCAAACCTTCCTACTGTGAACCAAGCTCAGGGTTTGAAGGTTCGCTCTTTGTTTCTTTATCCAAGTCCTAAGCACAAACACTCATTGCACCAGATTCCTGCGTCCACCCCATGGACTCGACTTCAAATTGATAAAACCAAGCAGGATGTTTTAATTAGTTTCACATTCATATTGGAGTGGTTTTGTCTGTACCATATTTACCCACTTAAGCTTGTCCAAATGTCATGCAGAGAGAGTCACAGTAAGATTCCCAGGGAATTGTATCTCCACAACTTTGTTTCTGCTCCGTGCTCACTGCTGTCCTGCAGTGAACATTATCTAACTCTTAGCAGAGGAATGTCTTTTTTTTCATCTCTCTCTTGACAAAACAGTGTTCTTAACCCAAACCTTTTCTTCACGGAGTTGATTCTGTACATCCCCGTGTGTCCTTGGTAACAGCAATAACACTGCTTTTACTTTATGCAGTCCTGGGCTTTCATTTACTCTATGCTTCACATAGCAAATGAATCCTTTGCTTTTGTTAGAGAGAGAAAGAGAGAGAGAGAGAGAGAGCAAGCAAAAGAAGAAGAAAAAAGTTAGCAAAACAGGAAGCAGTGACAAGATGTGGATTTATTGGATTATTAGCCCCGGAGCATGGAGTTTTTATGATATTTTTGAGGTGATAGCATCCAAAGGTCACTGAAAGTGTCAGGCCTGAGATGTGTTAGACTGATATCCTAAAGTTCAGTTACTTGATCATTCAGCTTATTGAAAGCTGAATATTAGATTATCAGCATGTGCTATGTTGGCCTGGGTTATGGGGATGTGGTGGAGAGTTTTTCTTGTTATATAAAATTGATTGTGCAATTTTCTTTGGTAATTCAGGACCCCACCACGAGCCAGTGTACTTTGACGCAGGAGGCACGGTGCAGAGCCAGGTTTTAAAGATTTCCAGTTATTTTTCTGCGGTAGAACTCCCTTCACCTGAGCATGAACTGCTCCAATGTGAACTTTCTTCAAGGTCTCGGGCAACTTATCCCAGATCAGAGAATACCGTGAACAGAAGGTCAGCCACTGCAGTTCAGCAGCTTGAAGCTATCAGTTCATCATTCTACAGGTCAAATTCGGAATGAAAGTAATTCATTATCTGGTCCATGGAAGCAGTGATTAGGTAAGCTGAACCCTATATTCTGCTTTCCTTGGGCCAGGATTGCTCATCCTCCTGTGGGGATGCTCTTCCAGAAATATTTGTCATGTTTGACTTCTACTCAGTTTCTGGGGATTTCTTGAATAAACTGGGGAATTGAAGGACCCTTAGTTTATATTTCCATTTTATAATAATATAATATTATATTGTATAAATGTGATTAAGCTTGATAACAACAAAACACAATGTACCAAATATTCAGTGGAAAAAAAGGGTTTGGAAAGAAAACAAGCTTCAATCTTTAGCAGAATTTGGACTTTTTCTCTTTTAAATAAAACCATCTGTATTTATATTTCAAAAGTTTGTTTGGCCAAATGTTGACAAACTGTTCTATTTCCTAATCTGTAACCTGAATGGTGACCTCCTCTTGTGTAGCCAGGCATGTCCTTAGCCTTCTTATACAAAACATGGTGGAAGAAGCCAGAGAAGGAAATTATTTGCCAGAGGTACTAAAAAAAAAAAAGTTGAAAAGAAAGAGAAATGAAGGAACCTATGCTACATGGACTAGAACCTTAGAAAAAAAATCTGTCCCTCAACCCTCTTGCAATCAGACAGGCCCAGCTAGAATAAAATCTAGATAGACAAATACCTTTCTACCAGGTTGAAGTGTTTGTCCATTTTCTCTTATTTCAAGCACATATTGTGTATTGGAGTATGTGCTTTCCGGCAGTCTGGAGTGGGTCAGGATCCTTGGCTTGGGTCATATCTACATCCTCATTCTGTTTTAAGGTAAGGTGTGTTTATATGCTTGCATCCACAGAAATACATGTGGCCAATTTAGACTAATTAAACAGAGCTCAGCCCTGCTCAAGGCTCTTAAACACAGCATCTGGTTGAAGGCCTCTTTATTCAAACAAAACCCTGTTATAGGGAGTGACTGCAGTGAAATGAGTGAGGACATGAGTCTGGTCTTTATTTTTAAGCTCTTTCCTCAATGATGATTCAGATTGGCTTGGTTTAAAAAACAAATCCCCTTCTCCTCTTACCATAAATCAATGTGTTCTGGCTTCTGTCCCCAGGAAGAGGCTGTCTGTTCTGCTGCCAGTGTTATTCCCAGTTTTTTGTCATGGTTATAAGACATGATTGTCTTTGGGGACAGGCTGTAGACTTTGAGCAGGCTTCACGAGACTGGCTAGTTGGATCTCAGGGGTTACAAGCCAGGCCTTCCTCTTCCCTCCTTGAAACAAATCTCTTCTCCAACAAGAGTTGAGCTTTGCAGCTGAGTTTGGGTGCTGGAATTATTTGCATTTTTAGTTCATATTTCACAAAAAGTGAGAGTCAGAGCAATATCTGGAGCACAGATATTGTGCTCTGCTCCCCTGGAGTGCAACTACAGCCTGTCAGACTCTACAGCTCCCCGTCCTCTCCTCTCTCTTTTCTATCTGCACCCATACACATCTTACTCTTTGGCTCTACCACCAGCCCCTTACCACTCTTGATATCCAGCCTTAATGTTTAATACATTTTAAGGGTCTTCTTTCTCTGAGGATGTGACTGTATTTTCCTCTGGAAACTCAGCCAGAAGCTAAGGCCACCTTGCAAATCTACCTTGGGTGGTGTAATTGCTATTGAAGTGCTAATTACTATTTCTAATTACTATTGCAAAAAAATCAGAGCACATATAGAAAGACATATATAAAATTATAGACATTCCCTGTTTTGTGAGAAGGATGTTTTTCCTTTCCTTTGGCTTTTTTTTTTGTCTTCCTGCTGAATGTCATCCATCTGAAGGTTTTAACAGAGAATCCATAGGAATTACACAGTTTCAGATAACACTGCAGTAAATTAAGTAGAGAAGGCACCTGGATCTGGGAGCAAGACAACATGACCATGGTCATCACAAAGTGGAAGAGATTGTGTAAATCATCGTGATTCCCTTGAAATCTCTATAGCCACATGGATAAACATAGGGGCTGAGCAGCTCCTGCAGGAAAATGTTAAAGCCACTAAACTCATTTCTAGACCAGGACTGGATACTTAAAAATCCAGTTGTCAAAAAATTCTTAGTTTTAATTCATGGTTTTTATCAACAATCTACCCAGTAAAACTGCAGTTCAGGAATGCACACTTAAATATAGCTACATTCAAAACAACAGGAAGAATTCTTAAATTCCACTAAAATCCACTAAAATCATGTGCAATCATGCAGGAAGGTTGAGCAAGGAAGGTAGTGCTGGAGCCTACAGGAACTAGTTGTGCTGTTTGTGTATGAAAGTCAGTGAGATCTATCTGCTCACTGAGTGTGGCCAAGCATTGGAACGTGGACTCGGAGAACCTGTGAGATGTCTGTTTTTCCCAATTTTTCTGGACAAGGCCCTGGCAGCCTGACATGATTTTGAAGATATCTGTGTTTTGCTCAGGGGATTTGTCCTCCCAAGCATCCCTTCCCATCATTATTGCTCTATAATCTTGCATTTCTTGCAGATGGAGCTTCGAGATGTTTCTCACTCGCATGGTTCCACAAGGCCCTAATCCATAGTCCACACACTCTTGGAAACCTGCTTTTTTTCAACAGCGTGGCTTTTTTTTTTTAAAAAAAATGCTCTGCTCGTACATGATCTTTTCTACTTTCTCTAAAAGAGGGCAGTCTGACTGGCAGTTTTCTGCTGGGACAAAAGGGGCTGCAGAAGTGGGACACGAAGCAGAACGTTGTCTGGGCTGGCTCAGCAGGTCATCAGGTGTGAGGTTTGGATGGAGATTTGTGGAGTTTGATGCCTTGCCCAGACAGAGCTTGACTTCAATCACTTAAAGGCATGTCCGGCTAGACATAGCCATTGTGTTGAATCCTGGAACGGGAATATCCTGCGCTCTTTCAGTAAGAGCCACAAAAGTGTTTGGTTTTACAGGTCACTTCATTTGTTTCTGGCCTTTGCCTGTAATAAATAGCTCGGTCTACTGCACAGCGCTCTTGAGGAGCTGTTTGCTCATGCCTCTAGGCATTCAGATCTACCTGAGATGATTTTTCCCAGATGGCATGGGTTATCCAAGCCCCGGCTTGGAAGACACACTTGGTGAGCTTGGCAAAAACGGTATTTATTTGATTCTTCCCTTCAGCTGCCTCTTGATCATTAGACAAAGCCTTTGTTGGAGTTCATATATCTTAGAGATGGCACGGGTGATTTTATTTGGAGAAAGATTGAGTTTTAGAGTCACATTTGACTGTTATAAATGAAGTTTTTTTTTCTAGTTTTGCCATTATTTATGCTGCTATAATATTGCATCAGTAAAATATAACACCCTGGCCGTGTCAGTGCGTGATCCCACCTGTCTAGAACTGTGGCCAAGGCTCCTCTATCACCAACTCTCTATGGCATGAGCTCACTGCTGTCTTATATCTCTTCTTAATTCTTTATTTGTCTGCAAATAAAGTAGCAGGCAGACTCCAGATCACCATCATGACTTGCAGACCCTCCACAGTGTTGAACCTGGAGTGCTGGCAATGTCTGTGTTTATAACCCACTGGATAGTCATAGGTGGTCAATATAGCCCTATACTGAAGCTTGTCTTTGGGGAGCAAGGAGGTATTTGGAGGAACAGGACACTGTTTTCCTTCATGCATCTCCATTATTCATGCTGTGCTAGCACATTCTGGGCATCAGCCAGCGCTGAGGCTAGTGAGCATAGTTAGCGTGTCCTAAGAGGGCGTTTGCAAAAATAGGGGTATTGTTTTCTCTGTGTCAGTTCACTGCCTGACCTATTAGTGCAATGATGCCTTTTTTCTCTTGGAGATCAGTGCTGTCATCCCAGAGGGCATGCTGCAGCAGATGGGATACAGCACATCCTTGACTTCATGCCTAAGGCATGGGTTTGTGGCTGGTCATCTATGGCAGAGCTGTCTTCATCAGGAAAGCAGGGTAAATAGCAAGATGTGAGAGTTTTTAAAACCTTGGAGAGGTCAAAATAATGCTACCTCAGGCTCAGCAAGAAAGAACATTGCAGTATATTCCCTCACCACTGTAACATGAGGCTGGGGCTGCACAGCCAGACAGTGCTGGCAAGGCAACAGCATGTAGGCTTGTGTGTTTTGATGAGGCAAAAAAGATGAATACCACCAACTGTAAACTCAGGGTCAGCAATTATAGGAGAGCAAAACTGTCCTGACTCTAATTTGTGCCAGAAATTGATAATCCATTTCTTGCAAGAAGTACAGAATGGTCTTTCCAGTACAGTTAGGGCCTAATAGTCTCATCTGAAGTGAATAAATGTCTCTCAGGCAGCATTTCCGAGCAGACTTGGATGGCCTTGTTTTTAGGTACAGGTGTCTTGACTCTTTGACTATATCCACAGCATGGAAGGAGTCCAAGGCTGAACTGAGGCATCATTCCCCAGCAACTCGTACCAGATGTTAGAGAAATGAAGAAAAATGAAAGTCAGTTTTCCTGGGGACAACAATATCAGGGTATTTCCTAGACTTTCATTTCATGCTTGCAAGCTTGCGTGTGTTTTGGTTATTGATGGGATTTCACTACAGTCAGGGGGGCAGGTGAATAGTGCACACAATAGCTGGGCTACCTCTTAGCAGGTAAAATGAGAGTTAGAAGCATTAAATCCAGAAAGAATGAGTCCAGGCAGAAGGATGAGCAGCAAGAAAAGGAGAGTGTCAATGCCAATTGCTGTGTCACTAGCGTGTCCATCACTTCTGTGTCCCAGGGTTTTGCCTGGCATTTTCCAACACCTGGAGGCAATAGGACAGAGTTTCTCATTTTGCCTCCCTGCTCCTTTTCACCAGCCCCAGCAGAGCTTCAGATCAATGCATAAATTTTGACAGACTTTCAGGCTTTACATATATTTTCCAAAATTGATTTTCTGACAGTCGCCAGCTGGTCGGTTATGGTGTTGTGATTCCTTCTTTGTGGGCTCATCAAAAAGCTCAGAGCTGCGAATAACATCAGGTCTCATCAGACTTCCAAAGTAACCCCAAATGTTTGGGAGATTCTTGGTTAAAAGACGCCTGGGGCTAGGCAGATGTGTCATGACTACACAGTTATTTTCAGTGCTGCTGAACCACTATATTCCTGAATCCAGCATCCCACATGGAACATGTTGAAGGAATGTCTTGACTCTGAGTTAAGAAACTAAAAATGCTCTATTGAATTCTCTATTGCGATTCAGTTACCATAAACAGTAATTAAAATAGCTATTGGGCTATCCACTGGCATGAGGAACATTGCATACTGTTATGTTTTCCACAGGCAAAGAGCCAAGTGAGAGCCAAGCTCAGTCTCACTGTCTTTCACATAAAGCAAATTGCAAACTAGAGGCAAAATTCTGCAAAAATCCCCACTTGGAAGCATCTTGAACCAAAATCTGAGATGCTGCTTATCTCTCAAGGACAGCAGGACAATGGTAGTCCTGGATCATGTGCTCAGTGACAGGGTGGCACAGTGAAGGCAAGGAGACCATGTCCAGGCATGGACTTGCATTTTGCTCCTCCTGTTGCATCCATGCACATTCCCACAAGGAAACGCGTGTCCCTGGCCACATCCCACCGGAGCAATCCTTTCTGTTTACTTAAACTTTTCTCCTCCTTGATCAGCACAGGGCTCTTCCCCCAATGTCCTCCCCTCCAATCCAGCTCTGACGTGACCAAATGACCCCTGTCTCTCTGTGTTGGGAAGGGAGTAGAGCAATGGTAATTAGGCTCCATGATACCATTTTGGGAGGAGAGGGCTGCAATCGTTCATCTTCCCGCCTCTACTGCATATTTTATGTGCTCAAAGTTTTCATCTCAAGCAAGCAGTATGTGTCTCCCAAAAGAATGGCTTAACATGATGCATTTTTTAACTCCCATATTCTTGCAGCATAATGAGTTTTTATTGGGGAAATGTTAGCTCTCTTTTAAGTATTGCTTTTAAAACCAAGCAAAATCCTTTGCAATGAAAAAAAAGGAAAAAAAAAACCAACAGATGTCAGTTATTTCATTTCCACAACTTCTTAGGTCTGCTTAGATGGGCCAAATGTCCTGAAATACAAGAAATGTTAATGCCAGCTATAACCAGGGGATGTCTGCTGGTCCTCCTTTTCATTGATGGGTTTCTTGACTTGCTTTCACTGCAGATGAAGGGCTGCTGAGCAGTCACTTTCTACTCTTGTTGCCTGCCCAGAGCATTACATTAGGCTATGGAACAGAACATCCTGATGGAGATATATGATCATGAAGAGCGAGGCTGAGTGGGACTGATAAGACTTTGCTCT